>JASAMV010003527.1:0-108262 GCA_030248065.1 Rhynchonema sp. JSB1_4
TGGTGCCCCAATTTCAAAAAACTTTGCCCGAAATTGCCCCCTCCTGCACTCACCGGATTCTGACTGTATTCGAGCAACACCTGATATGTACAGAAGATGGCCCCGCATGCCGCCCCGATCATCAACACAATCCACAACGATCGAACGCAGATGTTACGTGAATGGATTAGATCGCTGATACCGTGCAGGGTGCTCCGTGATGCGTAGTCCGTCTCCAGTTCGCGTCTGCGCACCAAAACGGTTATGACAAAAAGCGACCAGGAGCAAGAATAAGTTGTCGTGCGTATACTGCGTGCGCATTTGCATAAAAGCGAAAGTGGAAGACTGAACCTTGATAACACCCACGTCTGAGATCCAGATCCACAAGCCGCTACAGTTGAAACCCCAAAACCCGCAGGGTCTAAAAGGTGAAAAATTCCGGTATTATGTTCTAAAATGACTCACATCATTTTTTCCACATTCTCCGACCCAATATTGTTATGTCGATGTCGATTATGTTTCTTGTGTCTGGGTTTGATGAAGAATCGCGACTTTGACACCGCCGGGGCCTGAGGGGGCGTGGGGGGGGGGGCCCCCCCCCCCCTGGGGGAGGAGGGGGGGGGGGAAGCGGGGGCGAGGGGGGGAGGGGGGGGGGGGGGGGGATAGGGGGGTGAGCAGAGCATAATTTAAAAATTTAAATGCAGGCGTGTTGAAACCAAGTTGCGTGGTAAAAAAACGGTTTGTGTGTATTCTGTACATAGTATATATGCTGTAAATTGTGTGTATATTCTGAGATTATCAGATTTTCAGCAGCTGCTGCACCCAATTTTTCTAATCAAATGGACAAATTACTGTATATGCACATAAAATGCCGGCGAAAAACGCGCTCAGTATGACACGTACACATAGGTCCGACGCATAGAACGACAGAATGACATTTTGAAATGCAAATTCAAGCAGCTGAAAGTGTTTGTCCCATCCAGAGATATGATCCTAAAACAGTCATTGCACAGTTGCTTTTGCTCAAAATGAGTGTGGATAAAAAATATGCTAATGAAACTGGTACAAATTGCGGGCGCACAACTGCGTGATGAGAGAGGAGCACTCAAGTAGCGACCATGTCAGCTTGGCTGATAATGTGTAAATTGAGTTAACTCACGTGAAGGCTGCACATGAAGACGGGTAACGTAAATTTCTCGAAACGCCCACCTGCACGTATGTAGCACAGTGTGGTTTGAAGAGCTTCTTTTTTTAAGCTAAAGTCGTTATTTTCAGAAGAGTGTCCTGCATTAGTCACTGCATTGTTCACGGACAGTTGGCACAACAAAGCAAACACAGTTCGACGTGTCTGAACGTAAAAATCCGAAGCTGTTTATGATAAAATTCTTCCTTTGGGTGGTATAATGGAAAACAACCATTGGGGCTGCCTCAATCCATCAAATAACAGGTGACCACCAGAATAAGCTGGAAGACCCAGGCCGGCAGCCAAAAGATTATAAATTGGTCGTATTGAAAACGAGATGGAGCACTTCATTTTTCGTGTGTGAGGACATAAAGCAGAAATGCACATAACGTGCCATAAATATTCTTCTTACGGGAGTTCATTTGTCTTCACAATCGGCTGGGTGGTAAATCAGGTCATCATCAGTAACGTAAACCAACAGCGTATTAATGTGGCTCACAGTGTACAAGGTCATCGTCAGTGCAAATGCACCGGAAGGCCACGTGATCCAAAGCACGAGCAAAGACGCACCAGTTGGTTCATAAACTCGCACACCCCATTGGTTAGTTCGCAAATGGACGACGTCACGACTCGGGTTCGCAAGACTGGTTTTCCATACTTTTTGATGCCGGGTGTGGACATGTGGTAACATTGAGGAAACATCTGTTAACGCTTAAACAGTTTGCACCTTGCACTTTACAATCGACCAAAACTTCTGACAAATGATTTGTGAAAATTGTGGTGGACCAACAACCATTAAACCACCGATTAAAAACACCAGCTGGCAGACATTTTTCACTGGTGAGAGAGAGGGAGACAAATTTCTGCTAAATCTGAAACGCGAACAGTGCTTCAACAAATGTTTTTGCTCATTTTGTAAGCACGCATACAAAAAAGCCAAAGTTCTGTGACCGCGTGGGCCGAAATTTGTCAAAGCATTTTGTGAAAAGGGGCGAAATAAAACTTGTCTGGTACACAAAACGACTCTCGTCAAACGCAGTCATCCTTGGTGGCAAAGTGTTACACCCAAGGCGGGTGCAAACGGGGATAAAACGGGTGTGATTTTAATGGATTATGTGAGTTTTGAGGCCCATAAAATAAAAAATTGCCGATGTGCCCTTTCTCACACAGTCACAAGGGTGGCTCAAGAACCTGTGTGCACCAAAAAGACAGGTGGTCGGGCACTGACTTCTAAAATGTGCATGACTGAACAACCGACTGGGTGTGAAAGTCACTTATGCTACGTTTTCTCAGTGTCCAACAAGTCTCAATGGTAAACGGGGAGAAAAGCAAAGCGGATTGAAGTCAAGAAATCAAACGGTAGCGTGCTGGCAGTAGACGCACGCAGTGGAAAACTAAACGAACGGTGGTCAATGCTACCGGACGTTTCCATTTCCAGCCCCGGGTCTCACTAAGAAGTGGCGGATATTCAGAGCTTCCTGAAATAATTCCCATGTACACGCATGTAGTGGACCCCTAGGGTCAAAACGGGACCGTTTCCATTTACCGCCTAGGTTGTGTATTCGGAAGGGGCCTGGAAGTAGAAAACTCCGTTGTGAGTGACAAGCACGCACTCTGACTTTGCGATGCTGTTTCGCAAAAAAAACAGTCGCCTTCTGCAGTAACAGAATTAAACCCGGTTCATTGTGATGAATTTTGCAGGTAATGAACAATCTCCGACCGCCTTGTGGATATTTAGGTGGATAGGAACACTGTTCTGTCAAAAATATTCATTTATTTTTTGAAATTTGTGGTGGTTGTTTTGAAATTAATCACGCAACGGTTTTTCTGAACTGTTCTGTGTGAAGTAAACAAGATTGGTTTCCACAATGACGAGGAGACGTTTTTGGTACAAATTTGTCTCGACCTGCTTTCTAAACCGGGAGGTGCACCAGATCATCATTGGCACATACGAGTGAACCACATATGTACCTACAATTGAGCCCCCGGTGGTTGACCAAAAGCTGACTGAGATTACATTTCATTGGCATCAAAAACATGCAGCTATACTTACGATACTGTGGGGAATGAAAGTGAAGTTATTACATATGGACAGTGAAAAAATTTACCCAATTAAGTTGATCCTGATTTCAGGAAAAACCATTTGATCCCCACTAATAGTCGTTATACCATCTGATTAAACTTATAGTACGCATTTATCTTGTAAAAAGCATGTAAACTGTTCGTGGCGCGCACAAGTTTTATTAGTGACTACGTGGTGGCCTCCAATCGAAGCGAATAAAGCTTTTGGCAAGCGGATGCGCGCTCGCGTTTGCATCAGACAAAATTAGTCCCCAGAGTTGTGCAAAAACACTGCTATCTCGGTGTTCGGCCGAGAATAAGTTCGGGAGCACTTGGCACCTCAGCAGAAGAATGGCTTTCGCTCTGGTTATGAAAAATGAGCCGCTTTTTCATAAATCGAGCCAAATTTCTGTTCAAATCTGCGCATGTGCGGGTGTCAGCTGCAAGATTGACTGACGACCTCCTTCCAGGGTCATGCGAGGCCGTCAGTAGTGATGTGACACTGTAAAAGTTGCTGTGTATCTGAAGTCTGCCAAAATCGTCAATTTTCTTGTCAAATGTGCGGTTCAGAAAAAGCCTCGCGCCGGAAGATTCAAAAAAGTTTCAATTTTAAAATGTGCTGTATTGAACACGTTACAGTACTCTCAAAATCTTGGCTAAAAATGAAGCCCACACGGGTTTAGGGCGGGAAAGCTTACACATGGGTAGTGGGCACTCAGAGCGACCTTCACTTTGCATGGAGAAATACATAGAAAGAACTGTTAGTTTTATTAACGTCGTAAAATCGCTGAAAAACGGTTTGCGGTTAAGATTTGGTCGGACGGCCAAATTACTCACAAAGTATTGGAGTGTATGTACTGTACATACAAAGGTACATAGATTTTCTTTTCCGTAAACCAACCTGCGCGACCTTTCACGATTTATGTCCTGCTCCCTCCGCTTCGAACTGGTATATGGTAATTGGTGCAGTCTATTCTCCTTATAGTGAGATAAACGCAACCCGGCATTCTTGGTCGCTTCGCCTATGAAGAATACTCACACTGTAAAATACATACCTGTATTAAAACCGAAGGCATCGCAGATTGCTGGGTACCAAGCTGTTGCTTACTATATGACGACGATTTCACCACAAAGAGGGTCGCTATAAAGAGGCTGAACTGCATCAAAGTATTCGGTACATTAGAAGGCGGTTCACCGTACCGAAGGCGCCAGATGTGTGCATTTTGGCAACAAACCCTTGACTGAAAGCAAGTTCACCCAAACGTACAGGAAACGAATGAACGACAAGAAAGAACAAGCGCGACTGAAGTGCTGTTGTGTTGAGCCCTCGCTGGGTCATTTATTTGGCGCAGTCAATTTATCAAAGTTGGCGTCAAACCGAAACGGACAACAAAATGCAAGTATATCGGTTTGGTTCGATCTTGTGGTTATAGGAAACAAGCAAGTGCTTGTGGCAACTCCGGTTACAAAAAATAATGACGGAACGACCCACAGGGTGCCGGGGTTATCCATCGTGGCAATATATGTACATATGCTGTCTTGTCTCCGTTAACCGGTGCAAAAAGTTGCACAACTTGAAAAAACGAACCGAAAGCAAGCAAACAAACGTTCCAGAAACTTTTTCAGAAGTGAAGGTATACCGCAGGCTGTTTGTTTTCTTTTCGAAAAACACCTTGGGAATTCAGCGATCTGACCTTGACGCAATCAGGATGAATTGATTGCTGTTTAGCAAAACGGATGGACGCGCACACAGCTTTGGCCAATTCGAAACAGCAAGTTGCAAAAAAACAGCGCATTTGCGATCATAGTGCCAAGGAAAGCGGTTGCTGCAAATTGGTTTTCGCAAAATCCAAATCCAAAACAAATAATTTTTTTTCGAGCCACTGATCAACCAGTCTTTTCAGAAAAAGACAGCTAGCCAACAGCAGAGGTATTGGTCGCACAATGACCATATAAGAATTCATCAAAATCAATCCTGATTTTCACGTTCAGTCACTCTTAACTACTGTGCTATTTGTGATTCTCACAAAACATTTTCAGCTGAAAATAATCTGGCAGATCAACCACGTAGCCGCAGGTCTGAAACATTCTCTTTACTACGTGTTTTATGTGTGATCGCGCAACGCAACGTCATTGCCCCGTCACTAGCCTGCTTTGCGATTCAGGAAAAAAATTTGACCAATTCTTATAAAGTCATTGTGCGACCAATACATTAGGAATGCCCCGTTTGGTCTTGGGGAGTCTGTGGGTTTTATCACAAAAATGCTTTATGTTGACAAATTAACTTCACAAATGTTTTAGGGCTGGTTTTGTACTTTCCAGACATTAGCTAGGAAATGCAACACAGCTTCGGTCAGTAAGTTTTTATTTGCATCTAATTTTTAGACACCCATTCATTGTTGCAGTCAAAGAATGCAATTATCTTGGAATTCCAACGTATGTACAGTATTTCGCATGTTAATCTCAGTTTACATCGAAACTGCAACTACAACTACAGTATGCGCAATAACATTGGCTTACGCGTCTGTTTTGATCGAAATTCCTGTTCACGAGCACCAGAAAGGTTGTCCCTCTCTCTTCAATTCCCCACTGTTCAACTTTTCTTGTGCCCATTCGAAATGCCTTTGCTATTTGCATGAACTTAAGGTTGAAAACATGATCACTAAAGTTTGACGAAATATTGAAGGCGAATAATCATGGTTAAGTCATTAAAGTTAAAGCCAGAGTTATGCATGATTGGCTGGAATCCTAACAGCGAAACTTCATAAACGAATTTTCATAAATTGTGTCATAAGGTAATGTTAGTATTGTTTGGTCACATGGAAATAATTTGACAGTTTGCTTCTCATTCATAATTGCTCTTAATCAAAAGAGATGACATAAAACTGTCAAACCATCTTCAATTCTCAATTGGTTCAAATGTAAATTCATTTCTTTTTCGGTTTCGGCTTGGTTTTCTCCGTTTTCGAATCCGAATCTGAGTCATCGGAGCTTGAGCTCGACGAGGACGACTCGTCCTCCTCATCAGATTTCTTTTTCTTTTCAACTCGCACACTTTCCAGTTGTGACTTTTTCTTTTTCGTTTTCTTCGTTTTAACACTTTCGCTTGTGTCCGCGTCTTTCGGTTTCTTCTTTTTCTTTTTCGCCTTTTCCGTTTCATCTGATTTTTCTTCAGTCGGCTTCTTCTTCTTTTTCTTTTTGGTTTTCTCAGTGTCATCAGATTTTTCCTCCGTTTGTTTCTTCTTCTTTTTCTTTTTCTTCTTTTTCTTTGCGGATGACTCACTCATGACGGATCCTGTGATGTTTCAATAAAATTAGGATTGGAAATGAAATTTTAAAGTTTTCTCAGCAGTGCAGCCTGTCCTGTTTATGGTGAGCTGAAAGCGACCCGCCATTGCTATCGGGAGATTAACGGCGGACTAATTGCGAAGCAAAATATTGTTCAAACAACAGTCGTCGTCACTATGAAAAGGGTAGACTGTATCTTCATTTCCCGACCCTGTTCAGTGCTTTCACTGGTTGTCGTGGTTGGTTCGGTTGAAACATCATCATATTCAGTGGCTGTCTTTTCCTCTTCCGTCACCACCACTTCTCCGCCCAGGGGTTTGGCCAATGATTCCAGCTTGGCACGTTCTGTCTCCCAACGATGGTGTGCCTCGGTGGTCTGCAGTGGGGGCTGGGGGTTAGGGGTCAGAAGCTCAGGTACATACGCCCTGCCCTCTTTACAGCTATACAAAATCTAAAGTCGTCATTTTCGGTCGCTATTCCCTGCAAATATTAACTGTTGTGACATCTGGATACTAAGGACAGATTTGATTCCAAAAATTTTCGTCACGTGGAGGATTTCACAAGGAAGAGTGTCACAGTAAAACCCGGGATAGAAAGGGCATGCTGCATCAAACATGCTTTTGAGTCACCCCACCCCATTGAATGAGCGAACAGTCCTATGATACCTGATATTTAATGCCCTCATTCAATTCGTGAAGCCAATAGTTGAGATGCACAATGCCGCACAACACTGTCGTTGACATCGCAACTGCGACCGCGCTCAGGAACGCAACTGCCAGCCAGTTGACGCAATCACGGCGAATTGCTATAAATGAAGGGTAATCGGTATTTTTGAGCGTAAAAAACTTTTTATGAGCATGGCATACACTACCGGCGCAAAGTTTCTGTCCCCATCTGATGTATCCGGGTTCGCAATGGCAATGAGGCGACCAGGGTTGGCTCACATCGGGCATGCACGATTGCTCACAACCACCGTAATGGCACGGGTCGGACAGCTCGACAGCTGTAAATGAAGATACATAAGAGCACAGTGTTGTCCAAGACAATTTGAATTTTTTTTAAAATTGAATTTCAGCAAACGCACGTGAAAACTCGCAGATGACGAGCGCGTGGTACCACTGGTTGTCGCACGGATAATCATCTAGTCTGCCGTTCTTCTTGCAGACCTTGGCGCAATTACCGTCCGTTGCCGCATCACTTTGGTAGTTGTCCAGCGCTGATCTGCCATCTTTACCGTCGGAACCCTGATGTCAGACAATGGGCTACTGCATGTATGCCATATCGACTGTCTGTAGTAACATGCGACTTCAAAATATGATCTACCCCGTTTAGTGACAGGATAGGACCCTATTAGGAAAGATCCTCAAAGTCGTTAAGACATTGTTGTTAGACTGAGGACCAGGCTATCAGTCATTCTATGGCGGGTAACCACGAAGGTCACTGTGTTTTGAATCCAGAATTACCTAACCTCGATCCAAAACCACCAAGGATCATGTTCGGTCCGATATTCTGCCTCCGAATCGGGGTCAGTGAGCTCTGCATTCGCATGCTCTGGGGTGCCTTCTTTGTCCAGCCAGTGCCATTTCCTGCCCCAGGCCTTCGTATCGGTCAAATCTTCATTGTCGTTCGTTTGTTTAAGACGGGTCCATGCGCTGGGCTTGCACTCTCGCAGTTGGTCAGACTCTTTCATGAAATCCTAAACACAAAAATAATGCCTCTAGAATTTATTCGGATACTTTTTGCTTGTTTTTTTGCCCACCTCCGGCAGCGTCGGGATCAATGCGGCGGCGACTTTGCTGTTCTTACGTGAAACATCATCAGCACGCCACAGCGCGGACTCTTGTCGAATGGCTTGGTTGTTGTCGATAAATGTCAGATGCTTGGCACAATGGTCGATTGCTTCAGAATGGGTCCTCCGCACATAGGTGTCCTGCCAGGGTGACCCTTCCATTGCGATTACGTAGCACATTGATTGCTTTTTATTGGCTCCGGCTTGATGTTTCAATAGGATACCGTCCATTCTGTGACAGGTTCGGTTCAGATGGACTTCGTTACTGACATGCGGCGGATTGGTGTAGATCTTGGTGTTGTAACCTGAGAAATTGGAAGTAATTTGTTAAAAATTTAGGCTTCACTCAAATAAAGTATTCTTTCAAACCCGTTGAAGATTGAAACGCTGTCATTAGCAGTAGAATTAGCGCCGAAATCGGTTGAATGTCTGAAATCATGTCGGTATGATGACGGCGGTGTGGTCATGCAAGTCGAATTTGGATGCTTTGTCGTCGAAGATCAATGGAAATTGTTTTGTTTCTTCATTCACCTCTTCATAAACGTAAACGGTTTTAGTAAGTTTTTGCATTAGTGGTCTATTGCTGTGTTGGAAGTCCAAAATGGTAACATAAACCGCGATTCATGGCAATGGTAACCCGCAACGTGTTTCGCTGTGATTGTTGTGGTATGGTAATGCTCCGTCCAGCTGGTTGTTGATTTTCAGTTTTGTCAATTGTCGAAATGGTCGAGCCAAGATGATGTACACAAAGTTCCAGAAATTCTTCGATCGTTAGCGAATGCAGTCAGCTCAGCAGTCGTCAAACATTTGGTACCACCAACAAGTCTGATTATAGTTGATTACTTCCATACTTCAAATTATAGCGGTTCAGAGTTGAGGATCACATTGCAGATTCTTGAGAGCATTACAATGGCTGAGAAGGCAAATTATTACTTTAGGTATGGCCAGAGGCAGGAGAAAAATGCAAGCAGTTATCAGTGGGCAGCTCCAATCAATCGATACTTTTTAATTGGCGTCAAAATTTCACATTTTCAAACTTTCTTTCTCCCTTTTCTCTTTGTTTCTACTTTTTTCTTCCTTTGCCACTTCGTTTTTTCGTTGGTACTCTTTTCTTTTTCCGCGTTTTCGAGTTCGAATCAGAGCTGGAGCTCGACGACGACTTTTTGTTAGACGAACGGCGCTGGGTCTGAGACAAGAAAAATTTTTGGGTCACACTGTATTGGCAGTCACTTGTATTTGGAAGTTTAATTTATGGAAAACCGCCTGACACACCGGTTTCTTTGTCACTTTCTTGTTGAGCACCTTTTTCTTGGCAGCGGTCTTGCTCGATTTGTCATCTTTGTCACGTGATGGTCGCTTCTTTTTCTTTCCGATTGACATGCTCACGGATTCTGTGAGAAAAGCACTGGTTTTCTTTTTTATGAGAAATTTTCATTTATGAAGTCAAGCAAATGAGAAACAGTGGTCACTATTAAATACGGCAATCGATCATGTCCGACCCAGGCCTACACACCTGGTCACGTGACCATTTTGCACTGACTGTCAGATGACTGATCGGCCACGAAACGGTTATGTTTCATACAACAAAACACTCAGTTTGACACAAAATATTGCGAAAATAAAATAAAAAATCGAAGCACTTCTTGTCTGATCTTTTTCAGTGTTGTCAGTGGCGGACGCGGTGAACATCTCCGATTGGGCCGACTGGGTTGCTGTGCGTGACACTTCGCCGATCAACGTTTTGTCCCAGAACACCGAGTCGGGCTCATCGCTCGGCAAACGCAGTTCACCACGCTTAACGAAACATCAGCGGTTATTTGCACTGCCAGAGTTATAACTGATTGCACTGTATCGCAACCCCTGTTACCCACTAGTTGGTCAAACTGTGAGAAAATAGAAAACTTGCGGGTTCACGGCGATCGGGGACCGAACTATACATAGATAAATAAGACGCTAAACAGAGGGTCACGATAAAAGGGATGCAGTACATCGCAATCCATTTTCACTCCGACAACAACAAAACTGATTGATGTCATTTATGTAGTGTTGAATATGAGACGTTTGTTATCAGATTGCCTGGCTGGTAATCTAAATGACAAGCCAGCTGCACTAGCCCAGTATTTTCCATCCTCATTCACTTCGAACAGCCAGTAGTTGCAATAGAAGCAGCCGCAACACACTGTGCATGCAATCACGACTGCGAAAGCGGTCGCTAGTGAGACTACGGATGCGATCACACAGTCGTCACGGCGGATGGCTGTAAATCTAGCAAAAGTTAGACACGGAATTTTCGAAAACAATTGTACCTCTTTACAGCGACATGGTCGGAACCCGTGATTTTTAGTCACAAAAGAATGTTCGCAGAGTAAAATGACCTGAATGGCAGACTGTGGGTGATATTTTTGAAACGGTGTAAAGGTCAGTTGGGTGTAAAGGTCGGTGGAAAGCTCGGTCGACAGCTCAGTGTGATAGACCTCGGTATAAACTTGAAACATTCCACGTTAATAACAGGCAATGTTTCACGTTTACACCGAGCAACGCCGACCGAGCTTTCGACCGAACTTTACACCGACCTTTGCGCCCAACTGACCTTTACACCGTTTCGAAAATTCCGCCCTATGAACCAAGCTCACTGGTATGTAGGTATGTACATATGTATACTGTATGAAGCGTTTCACTACAAAGACAGTCGCTATCAATGGTGTTGTACACTGTGATTTCAATTCCAGCTTGTTATAAAGTACCGGCACAAAGTTTCCGTCCCCATCTGATGTATCCGGGTTCGCAATGGCAATGAGGCATCCAGGGTTGGCTCACATCGGGCATGCACAATTGCTCACAACCACCGTTGTCGGCAGAGCACGGGTCGGACAGGTCGACAGCTGGCAACAATTGGTAGTTGTTGTTAAAAATTGAAAACAATACCAAATTCAGTCGCCCTCTTTGTACTGGCATGATCGGAATCCGCTGTTTTCGATCACTCACAACATTTAAATGCCCAACTCAATGGCGCTGTCGCCAGGAACACTACAAGGCGAGTCCCTATAAATAAACCATACGTCCATTCCATTTTAGCGGAAAAATTGTCAAACATCAGTTTCACAAACCATCGAACTCGCAAACGATTGCCTGCGGCTGTCCACCTTGGCATCTCAAGTCATTCAATCGTCCGTCTTGCCTGCACACAACTGCGCACTCAGCACTGGTCAACACGTCGAAATCGTTGTTCAACGCTGACTTGCCCACTTGCCTTGTGCTCGTTGGCTGGTATATGCAGTACGTGTATGTACATCGTTGGCTGATGTTTCACTCATGAGAACTCCAGAACTGGACAAGCTATACAACTGCTTGTCAGAAGACTCGCTGAATAGCACAAAAGTACTGACGATGACCTGTTGCACCAGCCGTCGGTGAAAACAAACTCGATTGCAAGAGTACACGCTGCACTATTCTTGTCACTAATCATGCAATCTATCTTTGTTCAAAGTAAACTGTGCGACAATACTTACCTCGAGCCAAAACCACCACGGATCATTTGCTTTGCGATAGTTTTCATCGTTCGATTCCGTAAGAGCTACAGGTTCATTCCGATCGGCTTCAATCCAATGCCAATTTTTGCCATAATTCTCCTGCTTGCCCTTTATACCGTTGTCGTCCTCGGTGATCGCAGAGAGTCCTGGACTGCCTCCCCCGTCACACAATTGCTTCAGTCGCGTCCACGCAGCACCGTGCTTCGCGCAAGCCGCATCAATCTTCGGCTGGACTTTGTTGCGCACTGGCTGCAAGACCAGATTACTGTATAGGTTACTGTAGCCGTATAGTCCAGCCACGTGCTCATGAGACGACTCTTTTTGAGCTTGCTTGGCCAGATTAAAAAATGCGCCGGTTACACGGGTTTTCGCAAACAAAAGAAAGAGATTGGGCCGAGACAGATGATGACAAATTCCAGCTGGCTGACCTCAATTTGTTGCGTGCTTGCGCGAACAGCAACGTTGTTCAACACGCAAATGTTTTGGGAGTCAAAAGGGAATTTACGCACCGAGGTGGAGAGCGTGTTTTTAAAAAATACATTCTCTTTCTTTCATTTCCGAAATACATGGAACCGGAACATTATTGGATCCGTTCAAGTCAACTTCAAAATAAGTCGTCTCATGAGTTCGTGGCTGGACCATACTGCATCAGGATACTGTTGTCATGCTCTTCTATGTGGGGTGCCCTTTAGCGCTTTTGATCAGCTGTAACGTAACCGATTGTGGTATTGCAACCTGCTACCAGAAACACGATCGTGGTACCAAAAACACACCATCAGCTTCTGCATCACGGCGTGGTTCTTTCCTTTCGGGTCATCAGCGCGCCAGAGTCGCGATCTTTGATGGAAGGTCAGTTCTTCGATTTCGGGGTAGTAGATTTTCTGGTGGAATTCAAGGTTTTGTTCACAATACTCCAGGGCGCCGGCTTGGTATTTGAACTGGACTTTTCGGTCCAGGGTGGTTTCGTCCCGACCCGCGCCCAGAACGTAGCACATGGACCGGTTTTTGTCCGGGCCGGCTTGTTGTTGAAGCAGCACACCACCCAGCTTGTGGCAGGTGCTGTTTAGATGGAGCTCAGGGTCGGCACGTATGGGCTCCGTATAGAGTTCGGTGTTGTAGCCTGGGAATTTAAAAGTTCTTGTCTTGCAAGTTTTTGAAATATTCTTGCAAAATTATAAAATCCGCGCACCGCCGATTCTTTGAACTCCAGTTGCGAGCATCAAGATTGCTGGCAGAAATTGCTTCATGATTATAACGGTAATGTCACGATGATATTGATGTCAAATTTGAGGAAATATGGAATTCTTGTTTGGTGATTATTATCTGTGAGAAATGAGTTTTTCTCATTGGCTAGCAATACCCCGGTGCTTTCAGCCAGACTGAAATGTTGGCGTCAATCCACCGTAGTCTGAGAGCAAATTTTCTTGTACGTGGAATTTGTACTGTAGTCTGATTGTACAACTTTAATCACGACTCACGAGAATTACGAGCCAAGATACTATCGTTTTTATTCGAGTTTAAATATTATTCCATCAATTGCACGGTGGTCTTCAATTATTGGCTTTCAAGTGGTCACTTTGAGCATAATGAGCATAATAATGATTAGATAAAGGGCATCTTTTGTAGCATTTTGCTTGATTGAATGATTAACTGTGTCAAAACAAACAGTGTCATTTTCAGATATTTTTCCCATTTTTCGATAAATTGCTGAAAAAGATAGAGCGTTTAATTAAATTTTAACGATGTCATATTGATCGCAACATTTGTCTGTCGGTTCTTGTCGTTTTTATTATTTCCTTCTTTTCGGCGACAGTCGTTTCGACACTTGCACCATGATTGACTTGGATTTAGAGTCGGAGCTCGAGCTTGACGACGACGACGATTTCTTGCCCGAGGACTGGAAAAACGTTGTTTTTGTTATTTTAGTTAGGTTTTTTCACCTGAACAGATCACTTTTTTCTTGTCCTTGGTCTCTTTCTTCTCCTTTTTGTCCTTCCCTCCCTTCTTCTTATCAGGTTTGTACGACACGCTGACTTCGACTTCTGAACGAAAAGAATAGATTGAAATGACATTTAAATTGAACATGCCATGAACATAAACATAAATATAACATGAACATATACCTGACACTTCGGACATCCCCGACACTTCGGACATGTCCGATGCGGGCTCACTCGGTTCGCTGATTGACGATTTATCATCTGCATGTTTCTTCTTTCGTTGGGCCGCTTTCAATTTTTGTTGTCGTGCGAATGCCGCTTTGCGTCTTTTCAGCTAAATTGATGCGTTGCAAAATTGTGGTTTCTTCAAAACAAAAACCAAGAGTCGTCCAAACGGCTGATTTTCGCATCTGCAACGCTTCGTGCACCCAATAGTTGCAATGGATCCAACCACAGCACACAGTGCACACGAACACAACTGCGAGCGCGGTGGCAATCGACACTGCCAACGGATTCTTGCAGTCAATGCGGGGGACCACTGCAATTGAGGCCGGACTGTATTTCATTACGAATGGAATATACTGGGGTGAGATGTCTTGTTATCATGCCCATCGGGTGTAGTCAACTGGCCTATCCTCCGTCCTATGGAGTTGCCTTCTATATGTCACATGATCAATCTAATTAATAAAAGCCAAAACGCCAAAACATCACCCTACTGCAGTACCGGCACAAAGTTTCGGTCCCCACAGCGTGTACCCGGGTTCACAAAAGCAGACCGGTTTCCAGGGTTGGGTTAGATTGGGGACGCACAGATGCTCGCAGCCGCCGTTGTCCTCCAAACACGGATTGAACAGATCCACAGCTGAGAAGTAGTGGATTTTTCTGTTTTTTCTAGAAAGTTTTGTGGAAATTTTTTTCACGTACCCGAAAATTCGCAGATGAACTGCCGAGCGTGTTTGTCACAGTTCAACTGTGCGTACTTGCCGTCTTTACGACACACAACAGCGCACAGCAACTGGTCATCGACTTCAGGCTTCGGCTGAAAAGAAATTTTTAGCAAAAATCAGGAAAATTCTTAATAAAAAAATTCGCCAACTATGTCAGGGCTCCATTGAGACTCGGGTATTGTCAGTTCCTCGAAGCCATCTGCATTGTCCCATCCCCATTGCTTTTCGGCGTTCTGTTTCAGTCTTGTCCAAGCGCTACCCAACTTGGAGCATTGTTTGTCGTACTTGTCTTGCACTGTTTTGTCTTGCACTGGCTGACGTATTTTGTTTGGTTGAAAACTTTTGATTGCAACATACCGTATCTTCTTCAGTGACTTTATTACATTGGAACCCAATGCAGTGAATGTTCCGCATAGTGACTGAAGTCCCGATCCTATCATTTACAAACTAACCATCTTATACTTCATAATCATGATGTTTTTTGCGTCCTCCGCCTCGCTAGTGTTGTCAGCACGCCACAGCTGCGATTTGAGTGGAATCGTGATGGTTTCATTGTCTAGACGGTCACGGACAACAAATTCGTGTTTTGTCTGGCAGTATTGCATCGCCGCTTGGTGTGTGCCGAACACAGGCTGATAACTCGCTCCATCACGCGCCAGCACATAGCACTGCGACAACGAGTTCTGTGATGTCTCATGTTGGATTGATTAATGTTGGTTAGTTTCTGACAGATTTCTGGTGTTAGTGACAGATTGGGGACTCTGGAAGTGAGTTTTAGTAAGACTGTGCAAACAAGTCTGCATAACCCCATGGACGATTTGACGACTGAATGCTCATGTTGTGCACGCAATATGATCCCTTCCAAGGAAAGAAAATTAGGGCCTAAAGCCAAGGTCGGCCGAAATTATTACCAATGCAATCTTACCTTCCCATTCTTTATCTGATGTTCCAACAGCGTGCCATCGATCTTTCGGCACATGTTGCCAAGCAGGTCTTCGGCGTTGGCTCGGGGCGGATCGGCATACAGTTCGGTGTTGTAACCTGAAGCGGGTTGACGTGATCAAACAAAGTGTAAAGTCATGCATGACATTCGATTTAGCTCAATACGTTCCCACCCCACGCTTTGCTAGAGCAATGGCTAAACTAACGGTTTCTTTTCAAGACTAAAAATAAAACAACCAAACCTGCTGAATTTTGCAATATCGCGATGAGCATAAGCAGCAGAGAGAAAATCGGCAGCATACGGTTCATGGTGGTTGTGATATTTCCAGATTTCATGGATTTTTCCCAGTGCAAATTGATGAATGAACCAGAGCCCACATTTTTCTATTTGATAATGCACCCAACTCACAAAGCTGCAGGTACTGTATGTATAAAAAATACTAGGTTTTTTCATTATGGTATAATATTGTGCTTCAGTGTCTAAGTTAGACATAACTATGCGCTTGCTAATTTTCCACTTTGTGTCGTTAGTTGCTCATGTGAGCCACACAACGACCCAGTTTTATTTTCTGAGAAAATTATTCTCCATTTCACCGATTCCATGGCAAGTACCGTAACCCAATGTACCGTAATAACCCCCACCCACCCTGTAGCCCCATTACATCAAATTACAGCCAGCCTCTCAAATTCCCGAATACCACCCAAATTGACGGTCATTATTTGAAGGATGGAAAAAACGAAGCAGACACAAGGGCAGGAATAACAGAATCATTAGAGCGACGCCCAAAATGTCCGACAATATCCAATGAGATAATAGCGTCTTTCCAGTGTAATGATTGTTGGGCTGCTTTTGGCTGTGGTTACATGAAAGAGTATTTGAGGTTAACCGGAATACCAACTACCCTCGCCAAGAACCTCAAATTCCCGGGCGCTGTTATTTATAAAAACAAATCCGAAGATTTTCGTGAAAAGATCACAACCACCGGACGGGTATGAAGACGACCTTGTTTCATTATTCCGTTTTATTGAAGAAAAACGTTGTTCATGATTTTTTACCAGCCGCATATAAAAAACAAATCGCGATAAAACGATGATAATTCGATGGTCGTGTGATCACTTAGTGGGTGGCCGTGCATGAGGTGTGGTTATTGTGTTGATTTTGAAATGATTGCAATGCGACGGAAACTAAAGTTCGTTCTTTCATACATTACAAGTTGTTCCATGCTTGGCTGGCAAACAGGTTGATATATCGCAAACTCCAATGTGATGACAGCCAATAACAGCAATCAGAATCGATTTTCGGTGGATTTCCTCATTTCCAGTCGCGACAAGCTCAGACAGGGTCAGTGGGTGGTCAGTTTTGGGTCAGCTGCAGAACATTGTACCTCAGGTTTTAATGTTTGAAGCGAACATATAACTAACGCCAGCCCATGGTGACAGGATGCCCTCACGCGCTGACGCTGACCTGGTGCAACACGTGGTCTGTGAAATGCCAGGTCGAAACGGACATAACCGAGGCCAACCTGACCGACCGATTCATACATGCTAAAGCACGCATATTGATGTGTTCCTTTCAGAGTCGAGCGGTAGCGATGCAGTTCCCACGCAACCATCCAAGCCGGAGCCCCCAACATGTGCGAAACCACGTGGTCCCCGTATTCGTACGGTGTTCACGAAACATCAACTTACAGAGATGGAGGCCAGATTTGCACAACAACAGTACCTGGTCGGAGAGGAGAGACGACAGTTTGCTGCTGGCATTGGGCTCAATCAGACACAGGTACATATGTACCTATTAGGTTTGTCGACTACCATGGTATAGCTTTGTTTGCGGTTTTTTGGTCACGTAACCATGTGATTGCATTCGCGCTGACGATAACCTGTTGCACCGCCCCCGCGAAAACATACAGTAGGTCGAAACGGGCAACCGCAAAAATACACGCTGTAGAATTCATGTTGGTGACAGAGTTGCCACAAACGATACAGGCTGCGATAACTTACAAAAGCCTTGGCTTATCGTACCGAGGTTGATACATACTGTATTTCACGTGACGTAACAAGTTCGTTCTCACAGTTTTTTTACCGTTTGTGCCTGTGAACCACTGCACAATTGGCAAGTCGAGCGGGATAGAACGTCAGGGTCATAGGTCGCCACAGATCGTAATGTTACCCCCGTGATGTTCGCAACAAACTCACTATTATTGTGGGTACTATACTTACATACATATAACGTACATTGTGGGATTCAGTGAGCTCTGTCGGCCTAATATCGCCCTTCAATGCCCCTTTCTTGTATGGTTTCCCGTTATGAAAGCAGCCGATATCCAGTGGGTATTGTAGCATAGTCTCCGATAAACATTCCAAACACATTAGCGGTAACCGTGTAAAAATACAGTGGACAAGATCCAAGAATAAGATTAAAGATTGCGTTTGGCTTATCTTACTGAATGCAACTGTACAGCCTGAAACGCAGGTGAAAGTCTGGTTCCAAAATCGTCGTATCAAATGGCGTCGAGAACAACACGAGCAGAACGTGCACAAGCTGCAGCAGTTGAAACGAAAGTATGGATTCTTGTAGCGTGTGCCCATGACTAGGTGACTGTCTGCATTGTTGCTTGACTTATTATTATTTTTATTATAATTTCATGATGCTTACTTCGAGAACATTACCAGTATACAGTTTCTGACCATTTCTGCTCACTGTTTTGGTTGTGTTGTCTGTCAGCATTTCTTGTTCCTGGCAATCCATGGAGCACTTTGCCAACTTTTATTTGTGTTGATTCAATAATACGCATAGCATTGGTATAGTATTATGTATTATGTACTCTAGGTACATAGTAAGGTGGAATTATACGTAGTTGGGTCGCGACCACAATTTTTGGGCGCAACGACCCGCCGACCATAGTGGTCGCTAACACCCTGTTATAGTCGGACGCGACCAACTATAACTGGGTGTCGACGACCTCGGGCTGCGACCTGCTGCGACCACCAAAAATGGTCGCGACCACGAGTTGAAAAATTTCAACTTTGCAACTAGTCGTCGGCTATCAAATCGATATGTATTGCCGGTATTTCATTCGTAACGGAGTTCCTAGTTTTTTATAAATTTTTTCAGACCAAAACAAGCCATTCTCAACTGCCAGAATTCATGCAGCAGGCTTGTCTAAGCTTCGGGGCCGAGTCCTTCTATTTATTCATTTTCTCTTTCTATTCGTTGCGACCAGCTACGACCACGCGCCCAAACGACCACACGACTTGGCGCCCAAAACCAACGTAAAATTTGGGCGCATGGTCGTTGACGACCTTTTGGGCGCAACAGGTCGTCGACCAACTATAATTCCACCTTTTAGCGATTATGAACATGAAATCCCACAACCTTGATGCGGTGTACGTAGTAACACTCTCGCGTACATATATCGCTTTATAATGATAGCGCTATGAACGTTATTTATGTGAGCTAATCTTGAGCAGTGATATCTCACTCTTGGGCGCATGAACACCGATGTGTTATGTTTCACAGACTACTGGTACCCTAAACGTTTATCCTTAACTCCTAGTATTCTGAGTTTCCCATGTGCTGATATCACTAACATTCCACTGTTAATTTTGTGAATGGATAAGGAAATGCGATATAAATTTGACACAATGAAAAACAGTTTCGTTGTCACAAGTTGGCCATACCTAATATGTATATGTTGTTTCACTAGAAAATTGCTCGTTTCCGCTTTTTTTGTCTCATGCTTCAATGACCCCAACCCCAAGATGACAGTAGCAATGATCACACACGCTCAATGATGACGATGTTGCACTTCAAACTGTGTGTGAGTGTGTGTGCATACAGGGTGCATTTGCGGGTTGCGTGCGAGCTTGCATGCTCAGTATTTCAATCCCATTTTTCCCCAAACCGCAATTCGGTACACTATGCTTGTGTCGATGTGCGCAATGCACATGCAGTCAAGTCTGTGGGATGGGGATCTATGTACATACGCTATGCTGTCTCTGTTATCTGCAGATATGTACGTACAGTATGTGCATCTAGAGAGTCACTTCTGCAAGGCGGATAACACACTGAATGTTTGAGCCTGTGTAACTAAACTGTTCCCTTTGACACCAGGTCTGAATACCAATACCAATACCTGTTCTGCTGTATATTCACGTGGACATTTTGTCGTTTCACTGCTCAAACATGCACGTTTTAACAGCGTAGCCACAAGCGCGGTAGTAGTGTTGGTGTACACAAGTCTGTCTGTGTGCATGCGCAATAGCACAACCATTTTCCATGTATCGCACATGTGCGCGCGAGTGGAGAAATTCACAAAAATTCAATGTGTCTGTCAAGTATTAGTAGTAGTAGGCCTTCATATGGATGCTACGAACGCGTCGGTATACTCAAAACGTGTTTGCATTTTCATACCCACAGAAAATATATAAAGATCGACTGGCACACACACACTTAATATGCACAGAAGTATGTATCTTGCTGTGCAAACGCAAACCAAGTGGTATGGTGACTTTTTTAGCGCACCCATTTCCCAAACCGAAAGTGGCGATGCGGTTATGTCCATTGAAGAACCTGTGCCTTCGCAAACTAGCACTACGCATCTGTACAAAAATACAGAGTTGGCCCGCAACTTGTGTAGTAATGTTAGCGTTTGCTCAATCAAAGCCAATGTCAAACTGAAAACGCATAAAATATTTCGAATATAATATTTGACGTCTAAATTGTGACAAAAATGTTGAGCGTTATTTTATTTTTTCGCGCCATGCCAAGTAGTTTGGCAGTTGGTTATTTCTGCGAGCAACATTGTTATTTTGTATCAAATCGAGACTTATTTCAGAATTACAAATGTTCCAAGTCAATATAATTTTTCATAATTTTATAATTTGTCAATCCAAAGTCAAGATAATTTTTCATCAGCTTTGGCTCAAACTTGGTTCAACATCCATATCCCTTGAGAAAAAGGCATTGCACTATATTAATCCTATTGGAGTGTACAAATCAGTGGGCTGAACGATGGGAGGTTGCTGCAGCGCGCAGAAGCCCGAAGTGGTTCCGGTGAGCTACGTTAGCATTCGTGTGTGTCTCCTAAGGACGAAGGTTAAATCCGGAACCCGGAAATAATTTGCATGCAAAAATACAAAACATTTATGGGCTCCGGAAATATTAACGGAAAACGCAAGAATTTACATGCAAAAATAATGCGTTTTCCGGAAATATTTCCGGATTGCGATTTCCGGATTTAACCTAAGCCCGCGCCCTAATACAGCATACTTTTACAACTAATGTCGGCTGATTTTGCTGCTTATAAACTGGAAGTCGAACAAACCCAACAGCTATATACATACCATGTATTGGTTGATGAGCCTTTCTTTCGTATCTCCAGATTATTTAAAACTTCACCATAGCCAATACAAAAGCCCTGAATTGGGCTTATATTACAGTGGTCAGCTCAAGTGGTCAAATCACTTCGTCAACTCACTTTGTAGAGTCAACAACTCACCCAACAACGCCATGTACGTATATTATTTCTTGCGCTCACTCGGCGCTGCTGTTAGTTGACGAGGCGATTTGACCACTTGAGATGACTGTTGCAACTTTAACCTTGCCTAAAACATGACATGAGTGCCACTCGTTATAGTGAATGGTCAAAATTCAGATTTTTTCAGTTCTTGTTCAGAGGTCGCGTCATGCCAAAGCCACGCTCCCATCATGCGTAATTTTGTGTGTTGATGTTTCAGTCAGCGCCCGATGTCGATGACGGTGAGCTGCGTGCAGTGTTTGATGAATTCGATATCAATAAAGATGGACATATTCAGCTCAATGAACTTAGAAGGTTGGGCACGTTTTTCAATATATGATTTTCGTATCGGCTGTTCTTTCGGTCAATCGCATGCAGCCGTTGACAGACGTACACTATTGACACCGTCGACTGATGTGGCCAGAGAACGGTTTGTGTTGGTAGAATACGTCAGTCAATTACCAACTTCACACCAAGTTGCTCCCCATCAGCGTTTCTGCTGTGTTTTCCCTGCGCTTTCGGTGTTCGTTTTCGTAAAAGATTGAGTATCACCTTTTACAAACTTAATCGAGAGACGTGTATACTCCAAAGGACTCAATTTTGGAAAAAGCATTACGGCAAAGTACTTTTTAATCAGTGTCATGATGAAAATGGGCAAAGCGCCGACGGACGAAGAACTGCAAGCGATGTTCACAGCTGCAGACGTGGATGGAGATGGAAATATCGACTTTAACGGTGAGCTTGCCCCTCAATGATATGTACATAGTTCAATGTCGCTACCACTCTAAAGGTGGAGTTATACTTGTCCATACTGGGTCTTGTGGACACGCTTGCGGACAGTTTTGGACAAATTGTCCTCGTGATGAGTTATACTTGGATGAGGACAAGTATAACTCACTATGTGGACAATCTCATGCGGACTGTCCATTGCTGTCCAAAAGTGTCCTCATGATCAGAGTTCAAAAATTTGAACTTTTGGCCTGTGGACAACTTTGAAATATGGGGATTTCTCGCCTTCCACGCAACTGTGTGCGTTTATATCAACTTGTTGGAAGTGCCAGAGCCCAAAACAAGTCTTGAATCACACGCAAATCGCAAAAGTGAAACAAAAACAAATGAAAACACACCACCAAACACATCCAGAGGTCTTAATGGAGCTGTCTCGGTCGGGCCGGGCCGGAAATGTGGAAGATAGGACAGAGATGGCCTGCCCGAATAGGCCCAGCGTAACCAAAAGTGGTGAAAAAGAACTGTTTTTGGTTTAAAAGTCCCAAATTCCTCCCAATTTCGACGTAAAATTGATCAGTGGCGTCCTACGCCGCAACTTTTGTCACAAAACTGTTACCTTGAAACAAAAATTTAGCCTCAGAAGATTACCATAAAAATTTAGTTCAGTCCAGGCCGGTCCCACCTTTGGGAAAGTCGGGCCGGGCCGGGCCGGGTCCGCCTGATCCGGCCCGCTTGAGACCCATATGTACATTCTGTAAGTGCTAGGTTCTCCTGCAAGTGTAGTGGCATCAAAATCTAGTCTATTAGGTGGGGCCCGATCAACAGGAGTCAGATCACCCCAAGCCTAAGCTTAACCTCAAGCCGCCTAAGCCTAAGCCTAAAGTTCATTTGGTGTCGTGCCCCAGATGACTGGGCCCTAGTTGATCGGGTTTCAGGTGATCGGGCCCGGTTGATTGGGCCAGAATTGGTCGGGTCCCAGAGACGTGCCTGACTAAAATGCCCACCACCCGAAACCCTGTGGGTGTGTTGATTGTAGTAAAAAAATAAAACACCGACTTTTCTTGGGAATAATTATGTTCAGCAGAATATCATAATCACGGTAGCGAGATCGAAGGCAAGAATTAGCACAACACATCAACTCCATCAGGATGTAATTGAAGCAATATGCTCAACACTTACAAGAGTTGATGGGCAGTGACGTTTCTTGCGGGGGGGGGGGGGTAGGCCCCCAAAATATTTCTTTTTCAGTTTACCAGCTTTTATTGTGCGTTGACTTTTAATTCTAGATTCAGTTTGTTGATTCGGTGATCCAGAAACTTTAATTGATTTGATAGCTTGCTTATTTTCAGCCGCAAGCTGTTTCAGCAAAATTGTGCTTTTTCTCTTTCTTCAATTTTGATATGGGTTCGCTTGTGGACAAAACGGACACTTTTGGACAGTATGGGTTGTCTACACGACCCACACTGTCCAAATGTCCTCTTGTGTAGACAAATGTCCTCAAACCCATTTGTCCACATGAGGACAAGTATAACTCCACCTTTATGTATGTACCTGGGGGCGACGATCCCCACCACCCTATGCAAAATGGACACTTTGTTGCTGGCGTCTAATTCGGTCCCACATATTCTACAAACAATCACCATAAGGGGTTAGGGGAATTGTCTAAACCAATGTTTCTCGGAATATCGATTAGATAAGGAGGAATCGTAGTAAGAACACGGGGAATGCTACGGTAACATCAATGACTTGTTTCGGTTTAGGCCTTAGCTGCTGAAGCTGTGCCACTGGCTGCAGGTAGAGAAGCCGAGTGGCTAGCAGACGAAACAAATCGCTCTCGTTAGTGCAACAGGAATAGTGGGACTGAAACATTGGGTGGAATTTTCGAAACGGTGTAAAGGTCAGTTGGGCGTAAACGTCGGTGTAAGGTTCGGTCGAAAGCGCGGTCGGCGTAGCTCGGTGTAAACGTGAAACATTGCCTGTTATTAACGTGGAATGTTTCAAGTTTACACCGAGGTCTATCACATTGAGCTGTCGACCGAGCTTTCCACCGACCTTTACACCCAACTGACATTTACACCGTATCGAAAATATCACCCATAGTATGGGATTTCGGATTAATTTCATGCCCGCACCGACCTGGTGCAACTGCATGCTTCCTGTTTGTGAAAACAGGTTGTGGTGGCAACTCATATGGACATCGATACAATGTGCATGTCGTATTGCAGAATTCCGCGCAATCGCCCGCGTCAACCCCAGTGGTCTGTCACTGCGTTCTGTCTTTGATGAATTGGATGCTGACGGCGACGGGTCGTTGTCACGAAGCGAACTGCGATCGGCATTCCAGGTATATATGTACATGTATAGTGTGATGATCAGTAGCATCATGCGACTCCCGTCAGGTTCACAAGCGCTGCTCATAGCAGTCCCATAATCCATGGTCAGACTTTACCCGACACTTTAGTGCCATCAATAAGAGCAAATAACGACATATTCGATTTCAGAAAATGGGACATAACATCAGTGATGAGCAGCTGAAACAGATTTACAAGACTGCTGACATTGACACTGACGGAAGGATCAATTTTGAAGGTGGGATTCCAGTAGGCCACAATCAGAGTGACTTTGTACTGTACAGTATGTGTACAGTGAAACGAATAGCACATAGTGGATGCAAACTTTGGTCCTTTGCTGGCCGCCAGCTTTTTATGACCAAAAATAGGCGGTCATGTCCCCATGCAGGGACGGTCATGGTTTCTCAAACGAATTGGTCACGGTTTCAGAATTTGTGGCGATGATGACAAAAGACAACATGGGTGCGTGAGCAAGTCAGCTATACTACAGAATGTATTTATAAACAACGTGAAGCATCTCAGTTCTGCACCTCGTGTCTTGTGGACCTCCGATTGCGGATTCATGTTTTCGAAATCATTGTTTTTTGTTTTCAAACAATTTTCTGCATGTTTGTCGCCTATTTTATGTTACTCCAGTCTAGCGATCATTGTACGGTACTTTGCTTAGCTGTTTTTTTATCATTGTACCTGTCGTAGCGAACATAAATCCGGCTATAAAATCCAATCTGCCGATTCGTATTTGTGTCGTGTATCAATTTGGTTCGAAAACTTGTCGTTATATATTATACATATCTGTAAGCTCGTTAAGGGTGACCAACGTAAGAAAGCCTGTTATAAGGTACATACTGTCTGAATGATTAATGATGGGCTCTACCACTGCTCGCGTAGCCACGTGAAATTCAACACAAAGCTTCGTGTAATTTGGTTGCATTTCAAGCTTAGGTTTAGGCTTAGGCTGCACTGACACCAATCAAATGCACTAATGTGAGCCTAAACCTAACCCTACGCCTGAAAACAAAGTTAGCCAAAACCAAACCCTGACTTAAAGTCGAAACTCCATGGGATGGCGACGCAAGCTGTAGTTGAGCCTGAAGCATCATCGATCAAGAAGCATAAGTACACTGTGTTTTTGTCTACTTTTTTTGTGATTCGAAGTGTTCGTGTTCTCTGCCTTTCTCATGTTTGTTTCTCATGCCTGTACATGTGATTGGAAGAATAAAATTAACGTGTCGTACACAACATTCCGACACCAAACTTCCAGACTCGCCAGACCAGATCAGAGAACAAGCACTTTCAGTCACCACAGAGGGTGAAAATTCAATTTTCAGCGTCTGCTGGGAGCCTGAAAACTTTGACAGAAAACACGCGGAAGTCCGACAGAGCAGCATTTTTCTCACATCGACATACAAAATATACAATTTGCAACAAGTGCCTTTCAATTTAGTCTCTCCCGGCCTACCGGCTGCTTTGACATGAAAGCGAAAAATAAATTTAGTATCGAATAGACTTGACAGACACGCTATCACGCAATTTCCAACAGTTTGGCTTGGAACCTGAGACGGTCACGGCGACATTCAAGGTTTGTACTACAATTGCGCACATCTGGTCTTTACAGATTTAGACCCCAAATCGGTTTTATTAATTACCAAAGGTACAATGTTGCAATCAGTGGTTTCTACGAAACATTCAGAAACTTTTGATTACCTGAGGTATGTATAGATAAGTGAAAATCTAGAGTTGGATTTGGGTAGACCTGTAACTGACCACTCATAGATACATATGTGTAACAGATGTACTATATGCTGTGTATGTACACGTGCAAGTGTAAGTAAAAGCCATACGTCCTATACATGCTGAGCGTTTTTTATGCCCACTTATCTATTCATGAACTCTTGTTTTTCCATCGTCTGTCCGGCAATCGAAGCCATTGAGAACCTGTTGCCTATTTGGGCCACGTGAATATTTTCAAACCATTTGGGACATTGTTGAATATGTTCCTGTGGTCTTGTTACTAATCAGGTTATCTCTAGGTTCCAGCTGAATGTTCATCGAAAAGTTTTGTTGCCATTTATAGACCGTGTGCCCGTATCGAAAACGACAATATGGCAGTGTGTCTTAAAAGACCCCTTTCGTATTTTGTAATGACAGGAATTTGTCAAAGAGATAAACTTCGAAAATTTACAGAAGAGAATGAAGCTAGAGCTGAGCGATTTGATCGAGCTGCATTGCCACTGTGGCAGCAGCAAGTCGACTCGACGCTGGCACAGTTGCACGCATTTGGATTGTTGGAAAGTGCTGGAACCGTTGGTGCGGATACAGGACGGGCACAAGAGGGGAGCTATGGAGCAGGAGGGGGATATGAATGGACAGAGTGATGAAAAGGTTGATGAATTTTTTGGATATGAATTTTAGTCGTCCAAACGTCGGTTCAGTTTTGACTTTAAAATCACTAGGTTTTGCCGCCTCTTGTTATCATGCCCACCTGTGATAGTAATACACGGGCGAGACCGCCCATAGTGAAACCATCTGGAGTGACGAGCAAGCTTGGGCTGCAATCTGTCGTTAATCTCTTGATTACAGCTAGTATGGTGAACATTGTTTCTTGTGATGGACAATACCAGATCCAGTCTTGTCATAATGAAGAGCGTTAATTGTTAATTCAGTTTGGACAATTATTATTATCATTGCCATCTGTGATCAGACAGTACCATATCAATACCAGGTATATATACCTGCATTCATGGTTGTTCACACCAATTATAAAGGACACCAAATGCCATTTTTCAGGCTGAAGAGCACCCAAAGTCAATTATCGAATGCCAGGGTCTGATCGCCCAATTCTTCAATCAAAAACAACAACATCAGCAGCAGCATCCAATGCCTGATGTTTCAAGCTCAGTCCCTCCTCAAACACAGTACCCGTCTTACTCATTGATTCATCATAATTACAATATGCAATCCTATCGAGATTGCGGCCCATCGCCTTTATCATATGCCGATAGCATGGACAGTTTAGATGGGATACTGATGGAAAAGTTTGTTGACAATTCGTACTTGAGCTGCGATAGTCTAGAAAACCTGAGGATAGTGGGTGTTAGATACGGTTATCGATAATTAATCAGCTCAATATTCATTTTCTTTCAATAGTTTTATTCATTTTAAACATACAAAAAATCACAATATCGTTGTTTAATGACTGCGTAATCCAGCCGTATAACGCTGAAATAATGTTATCATGTAATTATTATCTTCGAAGACCGGGTTTTGTTGGATTGTCACATTGAGTGAATATCACAATTTTAGAACAAAAGCTTTGCCTTCTTAATCGGTATAAACCTTAGCGACATCTTTCAGAAAATGGGCTGAATAACATTGGTACAGAAAAAGAAGAACACTTGCGTACGACGACAGAAAGGAAAATGTTTGAAAGATTGAAAAAATGGATATCGTTTAAGGAGTATTTTTGAATGTAGTGGGCTGGGTGAGCAAATAGATGGCACACATAATACACACGAACACGAACACGAAACAATGACTTGATGATACGCTCGAGAAATCGGAATTATGGCAATAACATGCATTTGAAACATTAGATTGTTGAGTCGAATTATAAACATTATGCAGTAATATGCCCTGTGGAAAGCACACGAAAACGTAGAGCAAAGGAATCATAGAGGTTCAGATGGTTTTGTCTCGCGCGTGCTATGGCTACAGTACTTCG
The DNA here is from genome assembly GCA_030248065.1 of Rhynchonema sp. JSB1_4. Lineage (NCBI taxonomy): Eukaryota > Metazoa > Nematoda > Chromadorea > Monhysterida > Xyalidae > Rhynchonema > Rhynchonema sp. JSB1_4. The sequence goes on from JASAMV010003527.1 coordinate 27,980, forward strand.
CATAAATATATCAATACTATACAAGCACTCACAGACGAGTTTACACGCGCGTGGAGCTTCACAGAAACCCCCACGCGCCACACCAAATAACATATAAATATTACCACTGTGAACAAATTGTTCAACCTATGACCTAATGTAGGTATTTTTATTTCTAATTAAAGGTCAGGATATAGTTTGTTTCTGCAAAGAGGTCTCAGAACTTATGCATCAGTTCGCCTCAAACAAAGTCGCTCAGGTTCCTTTAGGTTCTTGACCCTGAAAGTTCCAAACCTCATTTCATCACATAATGTATGCTGCACTCATAACTTAAATACATTCTAGGAGTGTGGAACAGTGGCTGAAGCTCATAAACGGTCACCATTTCGTAGATACCCTTGTAACAACCATGAGTGAAACAACATCTAAAGATCACCACCATTTCTGCTATGCGAACCCTGTTGGTCGCGCTGTGCTGCGAGTACAAGTGCGCACAGTTTGGTTGTGTCCACTTCTTGTGGGTGCAACTGTAGCACCCAGTCAACCTGATCAGGGTCGTTGAACAGTTGCGTCAGATGGTAGCGCACACGCGCACGATGCGTTTCGAATGGCACCTGGACGAATTGATTGAATTGGCAATTGACTCAATCATACTCCCAATTCATCTTGGAGCAATGCTCACTCGTGTCTCGACGAAACAAGAACATCATCAACTCACCGGTTCTTGTTTGGTCGTTGTTTCGTGTGCCGGCCGCGTGCCAGCGCCTGTATCACCGGGCCGATGAACCAGACTGAACGTGGCCTGGCCCCAGACCGACGTAGACGGAACGTAGAATCCCGAGTTCGAGTCATGGTCTGAGTCCGTGGAGGACAGCGTCCTTGTACAAGTTTGGTGTAAAACATTATGATGTTGTGGCGCGCTGGCCACCCGTTCCAGACGCGAATGTACGTTGTTTCCTGATGCCCAAGGCCAGGCGGGTGGAGACAGGGAGCTGGCGCTGGATTGATTGCCATCTGTGGACGTCGATGATATGACACTACTGATGGGTGACGGTGCCAGACAATGATCTGCAGTCGTCTGATTATATACATTCGGTGAAACATCTATAGTTGGTGGCGGCGGCAGTTGGCTGGAATGTGTTGGACCATAGAGCACGGCGTGCGCATTGCGGTTAGAGGATAGCAGGCAAGGGTCCAGCGAGTGGGCTGCAATGTTTTAAGGATTCCTGGCTTTTTAAATTCTTAGTAAATCGTTATCAGAAATAAAAAGTACCAGCAGTGAGCGGTCTGTGCTGTCTCTGTTGAAGTAGACGATCGGTGACCGACATCTGGATCCCGCCCGGTCGCTCGGGATGAAAAAACCTGCAACTGGTGAAATTTTTTTAACTTTTCTGTCAATGGACGATAAACCAAAATGTAAATTGTAAAAGCATGGTAAACCGACTTGCACTTATTGCCATAGGTGCACTTTCTGCCATACGGACACAAGTTCTTGTTTGCGTTTCGAACACCACTGCCTGCTCGCAATGACCCACCCCTTTCCGGAACTCTCAACAAACGTTGTCGAGGACAGTTTTCGGAGGTGCTGAAGGTATCAATCATTATACTTTTCTTCTAAACAGCAATTGAGACACCACAACATAAATTCCAACACCGACTTTTTGCCCATTTTGATCAGCTCAGCCAACACCTTGTCTTGGTCGGGCAGCAGCTGTTGGTGTTTGTGGTCTGGACCGAGTGGTATCAGTGCCTGCAGTGCCCGGGTCAGTTGCTCGTCGCTGTAGCCGAGACGCAGGGTGAAATCGCGCAGGTGCTCCAGCTTCTGTTTGGCCTGTTCGTCCGGGGGCTGAAATTTTTTTGTTGAAATTCAAAGATTAAGAAATTCACGAGACATTTATCTTAAATGAGTTGAAAAATAAAGTTTTTTTCTGATTTTAATGGTTTTCTCTTCAAACAACCTGAATAATCCAATGCTGCGAATGAGTGGACGGAGTGGAACAAATGGTCAGTGCACCGAACGTGTCCGAACATTCTCGACTGAGACAGGGATGTGACGAGAGTGACGTGTCCGTTGAATCCGAGCACGAACTGTAGCACGAATCCTGAAATATCAGGGAACTGTGATTGAGCCGGACTACATATTAACCAGGCAACATACTGTATGAATCAAGCTCCGACGTTAAACTTGGTGGTCCGCTGGGGATGGTTTGGTTACGTGATTTTTTTAAATCAACGATTGTTCCGATTGATGAAGTGATGGCATGTAACATCGAAACAAATGGTATCAGAAAGCATCGAAATAATGTTACAATTACAGAACCAAGACCGGGTCTGAACCTGGACCGCCACTTTTGATGTCCGTGCCTACCAACAGCACAAACCTGCAGTTCGGCCGTTTTCGCTGATGGAATCTGTTTCACGGGTTTCTGTATGAATTCGCCTTCGAGTGGTTGTTGCCCGATGGACACCCTTCGACCCCTCGACACGCGACGTAAAGGGGGATGGCGAAGGGGTGGCGAATTGAGCATTATTATAAATTATGTGTATATTATATGTTTAAACTTTATCTTGCCGGTTTATTTTGGATATACTTGAGGCGGGTTGAGTGGGTGGTAGGTTACCTGTAGCAAGGGTCATCGTATATAGTCAATTTTTATAATAAACAATCAGTATCAGAATAATCCCAGCTAATGCTGCTATATGAGAACTGTAAGCCGCGTGGACTTTGATCCTGGTCATTAATGACACCGTAAGAAATAAACTGCACCCACGCGGCTTTTTTGTATCAATCAAAAAGTTGAGAATAATAACTGGAATGCAAGGATATCATTTCTTCAGGCGCACGCCACGTCCGACCGGCTAGAAAAACAGATTTAAGGTAGAGTTATACTTGTCCATTTTGGGCTTGTAGACAATGAGGACAAATTTTTGTTTGAATCGAATTTTGTGATAGAGTTGAGACACTAATTTCGACCAGCGTAAAAGTTGTTCCCCTGCACCAAATGAACAACTTTTACGCTGGTCGAAATTAGTGTTCCAACTCTATCACAAATATAACTATAGCAAAAATTTGTCCTCATTGTCTACGGCCGCATTCCCAATGCAGCGGATTAGCGGATTAGCGGATTAGCGGGTTGCGGATTAGCGGGTGTGAAAAGTTGCTCGCCCGCTAATCCGCTAACCCGCTAATCCGCTTTTTGCATTGTGAAATGCAAAAGCGTGCGCATCTCGCCCGCTAATCCGCTAATCCGCTTGCATTGTGAATGCGGCCTACAAGCCCAAAATGGACAAGTACATATAACTCCACCTTAAAGGTCGGTTTATACTCTGACTTCATGGGCAGTAGCAGTCAGAATTTTGCTGCAGTCAAGTGCAGTCAGCAGTCATTGGCAGTCATGACTGCTTTTGCCTGTTGCCTGCCTGTGACTGCCGATAATTTTTGACTGCCCCCAATGGCTTGACTTCCGACGACTGCCCCCCTTGAAAATGAAAGAAAGAGAAATTCGCGTGTTGTTTGCCTGATCTTTTTTACACAGGCAGTGCCAGCTACAGCACACAAAGCCGCGACACACACACACCCACACACAGCCACAACCACAAGCGCATTGCTTATGGTTATATAGCGCGCTAAGCGGCCGGCTGCAGGCGTCTCTGTGTCTTAGCGGTTTAGCGTTTGGTCACCCGAGGGTTCAAAACTTGATGGTGCACACAAAAGTAAGTTTTTGCACATTTTTGTTATTTTTCCTATGTAATCGGACCTGGTGATTTCAAAAATGACCACGAAAAAAATATAAGGCGTATAAAACTCCGTGAAATCACGCAATAAATACGTTTGGATGTGATCATACAACAAAGCAACCAGTTCACGGGTTTGTTGTTCGGTCAATGACACCAGCACTTATTGGAACTAACTCAAAAACGCCACGGGCAATTTCTAACGCCAAATAAAGAATATTCAAACAACAAAGCGATGTTCAAAAGTGCCTTATTTGGCCCCGGCAGTCAGCAAGACCTAAACAGTCGTGGTGAAAATGACGCGGGGTGCCTTCTGTTTTTCTTTCGACACAAACCATGTTTTCTCATCCAGATCTACCGATAAACACCAAAACATGTGCGGGAGTCAGCTCAAAACTGCTCAGAAAGTTAAAACTTTTTAACTTGCTGTTTTTGACTGCCGGAAGTCAGAATCGGTGACTGCCGGTCCTTGACTGCCCGGCGCATTTATACTTTTTTCGTGTCTGCTATCGTTTTGACTGCGCTCGAGTATAAATGGGGTAGCAGTCAATCGGATGGGAAGTCACAATTTTCTGACTGCTACTGCCGAGCAGTCAGAAGTATAAACCGACCTTTATACGTGGGAATTGAAAAAAAACACATGAACTCTAGATTACTTTCTTGCAAAACAACATTAGCACTTTGCTTTCATTGACGCTTCAAGGAAACAAACGAAAAAAAACCGGTATTATGAGAACCTAACGTGCAATAAATTCACACTGACGTTAGCATGAGCCTAAAACTTAATAATAGGCAACTGTTCAATGCACCAAAACACAAAAGGGAACATTTGCCGTTTTTTCGCGTCACTACAATGCCGGATTGCACGTCACCTACAACCACGTAACCAAGTAGGTATGTAGCATTGTATCGCATAACAACCGCATTCCACCACAAAGGTTAGACCAGTCCAGTCTAAACACAAAAAATAATAAAAATAAATAAAAAGACAACAACAACTTGTTTTTCTGTGTGTGCGTGTACAATAGCAAAGTGTAGGCATCTGAGATATTATGTACGACGTGTAACGTTAGCTGTGTTATTTACAAAGTTTGAATACGTCACGTCCTATGAGCGTGCTCACGTGTGAGAGGCCCTATCCAGCCCCAGTTCCACTGCACAACAAACAACCTGTTTTGTTGTGTGCTAAGTTGTGGAGAGATATGATAACAATGGGATCTTGCTGCGGGTAACAATGAAAACTTCAATTGTGCTGGCTAGTTTTAAGCCCTTAGTGGACATTAGTGGACAACACACTCCGTTGTTGAGGGCTAGACCATGCTTTGGCTTCAGAGCAATCTCTCAGATGAAAAACAACGTCCAGCGAGATTACTGCGCGTGGTTATGAGAAGCCAATAATAGCTTGTTTTTCCCTTAGCTTCCATTATGATAACAGCCTTGTCTTTGTACGACACCCACTGTCTGCTCGGGAAAACACCTACATATAATAAGTCCACAAGAGTAATTACATGTACTTACAGTACATGTATGTATATGTATGTTCAGTGAGTCATCTAATAATAGTTTAAGTGCGAGCTTCGTAGACATCAGACCATTTTCAAACGAGATGATTAATTGCTACCGTAGCTGTTTTCCTTCGGTTAGTTACTATGCCAACATATCCATAGGCAGTAAATTAGCCACAATCTGAGTAGCAATGTGTGATTGACTGATAGATTACAAAACTGTAGATAATTATAGAATATTGATGGCACTGACGTCAAACCCATAAAATTGCTATTTTACTTGCATAACTTAAGGTTAGTAAGCAAACCTAGACAATGAAAAACAAAAGAGGGACTACACACTAAGAATGACGTTAAGAAGAAAGTCGCAGCAATGAATTTTCCTGTCAAGGTATATCATTTGAAAGAAAATCAAATAAAGAGAAACAAACAAAAAAAATCTACCGTTCCTAATTGCGTGTACACTATATAACGATATGAGTTGTTCTATGAGATCACCTACCATATCTTTGTATCATATCAAAATCTTCAATATTTACAGTAACACCATGGTGGACATACATACCTATGGGCACACGTTTTCTGTGTCGTGTAAATTTTGTGTCTGACGTCAATGCGCACAATTTATGTACGTGCGCACGAGCAAGTGCACCAAGAAGTTACCTGTAGTCAAAAGTCGGAGCATACATACTTTGAACGTTCGGTGCCGGAACAAATCAAGAGCACCGTTTCAGTTTTGCATAACAGTCTCTGTTAAATATAGTACAGGTGGGCAAGGCAGGTAGACAAATTTCAGAAACGTGCATGCGTGCAATAGTGTAGTGCGCATACATCATGCACTATACAGTTAAACGTACACATGTGCAAGAAATTCATTCATATTTGAGAATGTTTGGGCCGCTCAACAAAATTTGACGGCAGCACCTGTTTACACGCATGGCATGACGTTTTGGCGCGCTTTGCTCTGTCTTTTAAAGTTTCTTCGTCTCAGAAATTATATATTCGATTGAGATTTGAAGGTTGTTACACCTGCACCTGTCTGCATCTCGATGTCTCTGCAGCAAAACATTGCAAACTTGGGGTTGCAAAATTTTCAAAATGTTGGTTTTGAAATCAAGCAATGTCACAAAACCTTTATACAGTATACTAACGATAACCCGGTGCACCTTATAGACCAGTCCAACAAACGAAAAGCATAACTCGGACACCGTCCATCACAAATGACTGCAGAAACGAACGGCTTAAACGCAGCCCTTCAAGATCAGGCACTATTGTCTTACCACATGGAGTTGAAAACCACACTAAATGATTTCAAAATTACACACACGCAAGAGCGCGGCGGGACACGCAAATTTGAGAACAGCGATCAATATAACTTTCTGTACCTTATGACGCACAAAACACACATCACATACGCAGGTCACAACGTTCCAGTCACTGTTGTCGTCTTTGGGCCTGACGTCACGCACTCTTATCCGGGTTGCTGATGTTACACTCGAGACAATTTGACGTCATAATACGGTATCATGGCAGGTGTGCAATATATATGCGATTGAATACTCTTACAGTACAAGAAGAAAAATGCCTGCTGTCGCGCGGCAAGAATCAGGATATGGTTCTCGGTATCATGCTGGTCGCATATAAAACACCTATACAAGATTGTTTACTCCCCAAAGTAAAAAGATATCAGTGGTTACGCACAGGAACAAAAGGCGACTAAAAACATCACCGAAACAGAAGAAAAGCTTATTTGCCAAAAAAGAGCAGGATTTAGAAAGAGGCATTGCATTCCTTTTTAAAAGTGAAGTAAAAACGCCACAAAGGAACCATATTGCGGCCAATAGCGCAATGAGGCGACGACGGCAAGCTGTCACAGGTTCGATTCGTACTAGTAACGGCATAAAGAGTGGGTAAAACGATTATGCGTTGGCCGCAATATGGTTCCTTGATGGCGTATCGCTTTTTAATTCACTTTTCGAAAGGAATGCAATGCCTCTTTCTAAATCCTGCTCATTTTTTGGCAAATAAGCTTTTCTTCTGTTTCGGTGATGTTTTTAGTCGCCTTTTGCTCCTGTGCGTAACCACTGATATCTTTTTACTTTGGGGAGTAAACAATCTTGTATAGGTGTTTTATATGCGACCAGCATGATACCGAGAACCATATCCTGATTCTTGCCGCGCGACAGCAGGCATTTTTCTTCTTGTATTTTTGTTTTATATCGAGTAAGCGCATTTTCTCATTCGGTGGACGGAAGATACATATGATCACACTGATAATTCGTTCACTATGCAAAGGAATTCACTATGTAGAGGTTCACCTTGTGATGGTTTTACTGTATTCATGTTACTGTTTCACACCTCAATCAAGTCAGAGCTAAAAAAGCGATGTCACCATCGGTTCCCCGACCCCAGAAACATAAACAGCTGACACATTACTGGAGATCAGATCACTATTACACTATTTATTCGCATTAATCGATACTGAGTTCCGGTTCTAGTTCCGGTTCTGGCTCCGAAAAGTTCCAGATTTAAAAACCAATGCCACCGTTGGGTTTCTCGACCCCGAAAACCTATATACCGCACGCACTGTCGTTATGATCAGGCCAGTATTGTGCGACTTGTTTGCATGGATAAATACTGAGTTCCGGTTCCAGTTCCGGTTCTGGCTCCGAAGAGCTTCGGATTGAAAAGCCAATGTCACCATTTGATTTCTCGACCCCGAAAACCTATATACCGCACGCACTGTCTTTATGATCAGACCGGTATTGTGCGACTTTTTGCTTGATAAATACTGAGTTCCGGTTCCAGTTCCGCTTCTGGCTCCGAAGAGCTCCGGATTCAAAAACCAATGTCACCATTAGATTTCTCGACCCTGAAAACCCGTGTTCCGCACCCACTGGCTTCATCATCAGAGGAGTATTGTGCGACTTAATTGCTGTGCTAAATACTGGGTTCCGGTTCCAGTTCCGGTTCTGGCTCCGAAGAGCTCCGGATTCAAAAGCCGATGTCACCATTAGATTTCTCGACCCCGAAAAACCTATATACCGCACGCACTGTCTTTATGATCAGACCAGTATTGTGCGACTTATTTGCATGGCTAAATATTGAGTTCCGATTCCAGTTCCGGTTCTGGCTCCGAAGAGCTTCGGATTGAAAAGCCAATGTCACCATTAGATTTCTCGACCCCGAAAACCTATATGCCGCAGAGAACTTTGAAAAATTCAAGATTAATTACAATCGAATTTAAATTTTTTTCTTACCTTACGCACTGTCTTTATGATCAGACCAGTATTGTGCGACTTATTGCATGGATAAGTACTGAGTTCCAGTTCCAGTTCAGGTTCTGGCTCCGGAGAGCTCCGGATTCAAAAACCAATGCCTCCATCAGATTTCTCGTCCCCGAAAACCTGTGTTCCGCACCCACTGCCTTTACGATCAGACCATTATTGTGTGACTTATTTGCATGGATAAGTACTGGGTTCCGGTTCCAGTTCCGGTTCTAGCTCCGAAAAGTACTGGATCCAAAAACCAATGTCACCACCGAGTTTCTCGACCTTCAAAACCCCCGTTACCGCGGCAGATTTCTCGTCCGATGCATCCCTGAGTTTTGAACGAACATTTTGCCGGAAAAAAAAGAAAGAAAGAAAGAAGAAGAACGTTTTTGCACTTTTTGAGAGGCGTTGGGTACCGTAACTCCACGACGCCGGTACCGATCAACGTCAAATTTTGAATGCAGATGTAGGGTGGCCCAAGGCACCTTGTGCTTACATATTGAAACCATCGGTGGTTTGTTGTGGAATTACTGGCCAGTGAAATTTTTTTCTGCCGGCACTAACTCCGGACAACCATATGGGACATGCGCTACCGCGCATGCCCCGATATGATGTCACTCGCGATTAAAATGAACAGATGTGCTAGATAAATGAAGTTGGTTGCGCCCGTTTGGGGAAGCAGAAAATTCTATGAGACATTATGATGACAGGCATGCACAGGTCTGCTGAACTTACGCACCACAAAAAACAGGTCTGTGATGCTCGCGAAAGGTGATGTGGATGATTGGGTAGCATAGTCTGGTTAAAATGCCAGTGTGAAGCCCACGTTCAACAAACCACCTACCAACAGTCTCACATACAGTACCAGCTGCAATTCTAGGCGATCCTGAGGCGGCGCAGGCTCAGCCTGCAGGCGCCTGCATGCTGGCCTGCACAGTTAAGAATGGAAACCAGCGGAGCCTGCAGGCTCCTGCAGGCTGAGCCTGCGCCGTCTCAGGATCGCCTAGAATTTCAACTGGTACTGTATGTAGTGACTGTCTAAGTCTAATTATCCAATTAGATCTGTCACGAAACTTGGCACCATGCGGGAAATGAGGCTACAAAAGTGCAGATCATGTTGACTTTGGGGTCAATGTCACATTTTGAAATAGATTTGGGTTTATTTTTCACACAAAAATGGATTGGGTTCGCTCAGACTAGATCTTGTTTGTCAAATAATCGGGGTAACCTCAAGTGCACCAAACTATAGTGTGATATACTGTATATTCAACGTTAGACAACACTGGGGAAAAAGCAACCGTAAATTTTTAGGATGCGCTCATATCAAAAGTTAGGGCCACACAAGCAACTAGACTGAAATTTTACTGTTTTTGTACTTGCATGGTTTCAGAAGTCACAAGGTCGTGCGTGATAATAAAACAACAAGACCAATGCTTCCACAAAATTTGTTTGGCGTTTCAGGTAACTTTGAACTTAAAAAATTTTCATTTACACAGGTAAAAAAATTGGTGCCCAAAACTCTTGAAAAGGGTCCGATCACCAACATTTTTAACATGATTCGATTGACCAAAAAACTTTCTCTGGCAAGCAGAAGCAGTCAACAACACTGAAAAACAGTCAACCGTTTAATATTCTGTTTATTTATTTTTAATTTCGCCACAATTTACATTCGGTCGGATGGGTAATGGTAATGTGTTTGAGGTTTGCGAATAAAACTTTATGAAAAAATTTGCTACCTGTGGCTATGTGCGTACGCACAAGACTTGAAGAGGATGTGTGTGGGTCGGGTGCACACACCGATGTATACTGTAGTATATTTTAAACGTTATAGATTTCGAATTAAGCACCAATTTCAAAAAAATTGGTAGTCTGGCGAGTTGGTCAATTAGCACTTTTTTGCACTTTTATACGGCATGAACAAGATAAAACTGCGAAAAGTAACGCATTCCCATTGAAAATGAGAAAAGCGCTGTAGCCTATCTGAAAGAGCTTTCAAAAACTCGGCTCAGATACTGTATACCAAACTTCTCTTAAGCAACCATCAATAATGACTTTTTTCACGCGGGCCCTGGGTGTCGTAAAAAACAGATTTTTTTGGGCATTTAACCAACCCCTGGTTTTTCTAAGGAAAGTACGATTTTCGGAATTTGAGGCTACACATGATTACTACACTCACACAAGATATACATGTTACCATTAAAATCTCAAGGTAGTCAATTTCAAGCGCAGGGACCAGGTACCGGGCTGACATGAGGCATTTATGTGTATAGTGAAACCTCCACATAGTGAACCTCAACATAGTGAATCCCCCTGTATGGTGAATGAATGATCAGTCCCCAAATGGATATTAATATGCTTCCAAGCGCTGCTCTACATACATACTAAGTGAATATTCTTCATAATGAACGAACAAAATAGTCGGGTCCCGTTCTGTTCACTATGTAGAGGTTTGACCGTAATTTATGTTTCAAATCATGCTCATCATAAATTGAAACTGTAAGTAATTGTTTGACGTTGATATAGGTTCACTTCGGGTTGGTAGGTACATACATACTTGTGCATAGGACTATACCTACAGTGCCGGTCACATAAAGGCCTGCAGAAACAAATGGTTCCGTTCAAGCGGAATCGAATCGCCCAACTTGCAAACTGCAAGTACGAAATGAAAACAGGATGTGCCAAGTGATGATACTGTTAGCAAGTTTTCTGACCATCATAATTTCAAATGTGCGCCTTATTGAGCTAAACGGTCGGGATAGTTTGCTTAAAGGACAAATGTGCAGTAAAATGAAAGATTCCCTTGCAAGTTCAGGTTCAAAGTTGATAGCAGAATTCACCTTTGTGCGCAGCAAAAAAAACAGACCAGCAAGTAGCCAGCCGGCAGAAAATTGCAGCTTGTAATTCACGAAACATAATGACTTGCGCGCCAGAAAACCTTCAAATAAAACGCCAAAATATCAATTCTCAATCAGAGAACAAGCAGTGCTACCATGTGGCTTGTGAACAAGTGTTCCTACGGGTTTCTTGTATAACTAGAACACGGAACTGAAACTAAATTCAGAACCAGTTGATGCAAGACCGAGAAAATTACGCAAACAGCTTACATCAAAAATTTTTTATTTTTGTGAATTTTTAACTTCAAACAGGTTTCTGCACGGTAGGAAGGTGCATCTTTGCCATTGCGATAGGCAAACATCAGAGAACTGCACTTGCCACGGTGCCTAAATAGGCATCACGCCGTTAAACGTTGCAGCACCTATCGTTATTAGATATTGGAGTATGAAATAACACAGTTTTTTTGCACTTGGTAAAAGCTTTACTGTCTCCGACTTTGATGCCGACAATGTGGTAACTAAGGAGCGGTGTTGCAGTTTGTGAATGAGAAAACAAAAAAAGTCTATTTATAACTCATGAGTTGAAAAAGTACTGTAGAACTGAACCGATTTCACAAAATGCGAGCATTGGCCATGATCGGTTGTCTTTTAAACCATTTTAGATTCCTTAATATATTTTGACATCTTGGTACCAGCGCTGTGTCGCAGACTACAAAGAAACACAAGTGTGTTTGTGATGTCACACTTATTTTTGAAATGACATTATACCCCAAAGCGTCCGGTTGATATGGGGCACTAGTAAATGTCATGCGACCCTTAATCAATTGCTTGCAGCCTGAGTTGGGCATCCATTAGGGTCAGATTCAGGACAGAACCAAATGTGAGCTCAATCCAGATTTAGAAACTCAGTTAAGGCCAAGCAAAAGCAAAACAATAGTCGCTCGACCACCACGGGGTCACGAGCTGCAGCAGTGCCCGTGATAAGGAATCAATCTGTGCGCAACACTTTTCTGACAGTTGGGCAGGTTAGAATATGACATATTACTTGCTGCACACACACCCCGTAGTCTGTGCGGTGATTATAGGGGTGACGTCACACGAACAATTGTTACTGCAGCACACAAGCGTAGGGTTGTAACGGTAAGGGGATTGTTGTGTGCGTACGGACTTTGTACGGTCTTCGTTGTCGAGTCCCGAAATTGGTGAAAGATTCGTGATAGAACACCGTTTGTTCGACATCCTATGTACTACCCAAGATGGGGAACTCCACCCTTGCTGGATGGGCATCAGTGCTCAAGGACGAATAAAAGAAGGGTATGGGTCTGAAGGACTGCTGCAGTCCGCTACTCATCTGAAACTTGATATCCACTGTAATTTACTATTCGCAATCACGAATAATTTGGTGAAACTTCATTCAGCGTATCGGCTGTCAAATGCCAATTTCACATCATTTCTGTGTCTAAATCACCAAATCAGAGATGTGCTGGTTTCGGCCGTGCAAATGCAGGACCAAGACCGTACAAGATCAAAATATCCTGAGTAACGGCGCAGTGGCGGTAGTGCACAAAGTGTGGACGTGTGTGTACATATATGTGTAAATAGTGCACTATCATACGGATAGGCGCACCACCTGGGTCTACCTGCGTACGCCAAATCTTGGTTTCCGATAGAAGATGAACAACGAAGCCGGCAAAAAATCGGAACCAGAAATGAACCTTTTTGCATTTCCCCAACTAATGACCTATTGGTGACGTAGCCAGTGCAGACGCCCCCAACACACGCGGGATAGTGATAATAAGACTATAAAGTACCGTATAGCAATGTCACGTTGCATATACCCAGGTGGAGTATTGGTGTTTTGTGCCCAAAAATGAACAACAAGGTGTACCCAGACTGCAGCTCGCCGCAGTTCCGTACTAAAGTTGTTGAAAGTGTCCTTTTTTGGGTTAAGCGGATCAGCGGTGTTTTATAGTGTGAGTGTGGGAATTCCAGGCGTTTCCGGGCAGAAGAGTAAAAAAGCACTCGAAGCCGTTTGAAATGGAAACCATTTTTAGATTTTAAACCAAACCAGCACAATGCTTTGGTGACGACATGCACACACCTGCCCAAATGTATTATACATATGTGCCATCCAGTTCTATTTGCTCAGCTGCGATTCTCATCATTCGAATGAAAACTAAAAATAGCATCGCGCGTGTATTTGCACGGAACGATTGCGTCAATACATGTATAGTTATTAACATCAAACACTGTGAGTGTCGGCAAGTCAAGAAATTGTAAAACTCCAAACATTTTCGTATTACCTTTCATCCCGTTTCAATAGCGAGAACGGTGATAAAACGACATTGATACCTTCGTGAAACTGTTGACAGCCAACGCTATTATCAGTAGACTATCTGTTGGTAAGCAGGTCATTAATTACGCTTTGTGAAACATAAAATAATGAGGAAGTACATACAACAGATGCAGCAGACATTCTCATACACACAAAGTTTGCTTGCAACTTCCCGACGGTCTCGATAACATTAATTACCAAATACCGCACCACATGTATGTGTACTTATAGCACCTTGATCTCAGCGCTGCGGATGAGAAAACTTGCGCCTACAGCTACAGTTGAATGTTTCATGCTGGTAAATAACAAAACAGGCACATTGTACCACCCGCAGAAAACAAGCTTCAAGCGAAAAGCGCCTGGACCCGTATGTGCACGCAAGAGCGTAAGCTACACAACCAGCTGCATAGCTAGCCAGCATGCATTGGAAAGACGTACCTAGCAGGCAGCGCTCAAGCTCTGCTATCAAGTCTGGTACCCACCATGGATGTACCTAGTACACATACTGTACGTACACCCCACGCACTGCCCATCTGCGTGTGCATGTGTGTGTGTGTGCAGTTGGGTTGATTGCATAGAAGCTGGTGCAGTCGCTGGTAAACTAGAGTCGGTTTCCCCATGGCTGCTTTTCCAACAGTAGTGCTGCGCCACAGGGATGAGATCAGCACCCAAGTTCAAAACTCTGCAGGTGATTTTCATGAGCTGAGTGCTGTGTGCAAAACTTGATCAGATTGTAGGGCGTTGTTTTGCTCAGAGGACTCTGATCTAACAAGGTACACGTGGAGTATGATTCACAGTCACTTAAACTAATGGGTATGTGCCGTGACGTGATCATTATACAATACCACCAGCCAGGAACAAAGTTATAAATTATTCATGGAAAAAACAAAAATCAAGTCAACATGTTTTAGCTGACACGAGGTATTCTTATTTTGTCTGGAAGGCTTTGATGCTGCTCTAGATTCGAATGTATGTAATACGAATAAGGCTGTCAAATGACAAAACTTCGTGGGTTGAGTGTCGTCATTTTTTGTTCAGCTCTTGGAATTCAAAGATATACCGACTTGCCATATACCATACTACGCCAAAAATATAATTGTCGCTTGGATCCCGGCACATGTTGGAATTGAGGCAAACGCAAAAGCAGACAAGCTGGCCAAATCTGCCACATCATTTAACCACACTGTAATTCCAATGACCTACAACTGTGCCAAAAATGCAATCAAAAACACCATTAAAAAGAAATGGGAAAAAGACCGGAAACACAAATATGAAAACTTATTACATTTCAAGATCACTAACGGGATTCCACCGAACAAGAACCTGATAAACCAATTACGAAGAAACGTCCAAGTCACTGTACAACAACTGCGCACAGGACACGGCCATTATTGGCTAGCTATCGCTATAGAATAGGCCAAAAACCCAACGACGAGTGTGCTCACTGTAGCATGCACGCTGCTGAGGGTGTCGATCACTTTCTGTTACGCTGCCCGGCCTACGCCACTTTCAGGGATCAGGTGTGGGGTAGAGGTGGTGGCCCTCTGACCTTGGGTGGAGTGTTTGCTGATGTGACCAAGCTGTGTACTTTCTTGCATCATTCGGGACGTTTATGATGATATGCATTATTCATACACGTCTCAGCCTTATGTAGTCACAAATGACTGATGGTTCCAGTAAATTAAAAAAAATACACCAGGAACACTCGAGTAAAAATTCAACAATGATGAGAGAGTACTGCAACAGTGCTGGAAGCTATGGAAAGTGAAAAGTTTACAGTATGTAGAAAATGGAATTTTTCCACGAAAACCCGTCTCATTCGTTCTTACGTCATCAGTATAGATTAATCGCTGTAACTAGAATACAATTGAAGCAACAATATAAAATAATATAATAAGTGATAATACTATATATAGAAACTCAGTCAGTAATAAACACAATCACTAGAAATCGAACCTCGAATGTTCTTGGGCAGCGGCCAGATTGAAAACGGTAAAATTGATGTTGAATCTAAAACGTCAAGGCAATCTTTGAACTACAGTGGCGGCCATAAGTGATTGGACTCGCATGTTGCTGAAATGTAAATGCCTGTAGTTGCAAGCAGGCAGCAGTGAGTGTGTTGTGTTTTGTCTGTTGGCTAGCCATATGCCTGCATTGCTCACGTGTGAGCATGATTTGCTTTCAGCTGGCCGAGATTTGGGCCGGCCAAAAGTGATTGGACTTTTTCAGTAGCTTTTTGTGTTTGGTCGTTTTGATGGTTTTTAGAGGGAAATATGGTACCTATGAAGCAAATCGAGGTCCTCTTTTCATTTGTGGAAGGTTTCCAGCCTTTCGGATGCGTGGTGGTGGAGGAGTGCCTGATCGGCGGAGGAGCAATGGCTAAAGTGCCGGTGCACTCTCTGGTCGATCATAAATTGGTTGTAGTGCAACGAATAATCGCACATTCTCATCCATACTTGTCTGGAACGTGCTAAATACACGTGTGTGTTACATTCTGACACTTTGGTACTTGTGGGTTACATTTCCCCGATTCGTGATTCACATGGTCGGTGTCGGGGATACCGGCGGATTTTGTGTTCGTCTTCGGCTCAAGAGTGCATAGGTGGGGGTGGCTATCTAACCCTGTAGTTAGACTGATAACTGCACCAGCTCAAGTTTCTCAAACGGCAAGAACCGAGTGAAACCACTCATTCAAGAAATACAGACGGGTGGAAAAAATATAGCTAATTTTTGGGCATAATTCAGTAGTTAAGACGGACAGCTAAATTTGGGTCCTCTTTAGTTTCTGTGGCAGGGACCCAATGCCGGTTTTTGTCAGTTTCAAAACATTATGACATATTTGCCTGTATATTTACTCAATTTGGAGTTGTCTGGCTACCAACTCCACTCAGCTATCACCAAATCTACAATCCACCGACAAATCAGTCGGTGACAGGGAATAATCGAGGACACTGTCGTTGCTCATTAATCCACTGAAGCTTACAATTTATGTTGATTTGTACTTTGTCATGTGAGTTAAACTGGAAACAAACCAATATCAGCACAGATATAACGCTCTGCGGCTGACTTGTGATCCATTAAAGAGCACACGTGCACTTTAGCCGTTGCTCCTCCGCCGATCAGCCACTCCTCCACCACCACTCATCCGAAAGGCTGGAAACCTTCCACAAATGAAAAGAGGACCTCGATTTGCTTCATAGGTACCATATCTCCCTCTAAAAACCATCAAAACGACCAAACACACAAGCAATTGAAAAAGTCCAATCACTTTTGGCCGGCCCAAATCTCGGCCAGCTGAAAGCAAATCATGCTCACACGTGAGCAATGCAGGCATATGGCTTGTTATGTGGTATAATTAATTAGTGATGTCATACCTAGCCTGCAGACAAAACACGACACACTCACTGCTGTCTGCTTGCAACTACAGGCATTTACATTTCAGCAACATGAGAGTCCAATCACTTATGGCCGCCACTGTATGTATTGGTTGCACAATGACTATATAAGAACTCATCAAAATCAATCCTGATTTTCACGTTCAGTCACTCTTCACCACTGTGCTATTTGTGATTCTCACAAAACATTTTCAGCTGAAAATAATCTAGCAGATCAACCACGTTGCCGCATGTCTGAAACATTCTCTTTACTACATGCTTTGTGTGCGATCACGCAACGCAACGTCATTGCCCCGTCACTTTCCCTCTTTACGATTCAGGAAAAAAATTTGACCAATTCTTATAAAGTCATTGTGCGACCAATACCAAATAAATAATCTGCAGGCCCCAGTGTGTATATGTGGGCAGGATAACAAGTGCATTGAAGCGTACAACAGTCCATCAAGTTATGGTGACATAATCAGGCACTGTGATTTCTGATCACCATAAAGAATGTTGATTGCAGTGAACCCTATGGCGAACAGGACAGGAGTTTTTTGGTTTGTTTTGTTTGTGTTTTGGGAACTATTTAGGTCACTACAAGAATACTCACCAGGTAGAGCACCGCTTGCATTGGGAGAATTTGGCCCATTTGGGGACTGATCATTCGTTCATTAGGCAGAGGGATTTACTATGTGCATATACGTACAGAACGATCATTAAACGGATAACGGCTAATTCTGAACCAAAACATCGTTCAGGACAAACTAGATTCGCTATTATAGGTTTTCACGTGTTGACGGTACACTGCACAACTCCATCACTGTTGGGTTTCCTACATTATAAAATATCAAATTAAACCAAGGAAAAGAGCAGCACGCACTTCTTGAATCCGTCCATAATTTCCTCCCTCTTCGCCGGATGACAAGTGAGCGCGGTTGTGGTCTGTCCGGCATCAAAGAACCCAGTCAGATATGTTTGTGCCGCGCGTTGCACATCGCCGTGTGACACTGACCACACACGCGTGCACAGTTGACTGCAATGTAAAAAAATGTAATCAACATGTGTGTGAAACATCATATGGCAATATGGTATGCTGAGAAAATATAATTGTATAGAAAATATCCGTGCATGAAACCAAGACATAGTTTAGGTGAAACATTTCGCAACCGACTGACCCAATTGCATTGTCTGACCTGACGACCTACGAACTTAGTGCAACAAAACCAGAGCAAACCGATTGAAGTCCTTCTCCACACCCCTCAAATGTGCCAACAGACACATTGCACTGGCATCATGCACGGTATTCTCAGACTCGACTAGTTCGAATATGAGACTGCGTTTGGCTGATTCGAAATCGGAATCCGAGATGAAACCACTGACCATCGAAGCTGATTTCTGGGATTTGAAGTAATCATGTAGAAACGCTGGGGCATAGCTACATAGGTCTGAATTTATGGGGGTACCCTTTTTTAACCAGTGCTTGTTCCATTTATGAAACGTCGTTTTAACCAGTGCTCGTTCAAAATTCGGCGCCTATTAAATCACTCAAGTCAGGAGAAGCAGAAAATTTTGACTTTTTTACTTTTCGGAACCACCAGAAGCCAAGTGAAAATGCGTGAATCTGACGCTCAAAGCGAGCGATTTTTTTAGTTTTGGGAGCGATACCTGATACCTGTACCCCAGGCACCCCCTCTCCTACGCCACTGCAGAAACCCATTTGACTTTGACATGTAGATAGGCCAATCAGGGTCTATACGTCAGTATAGCATAGCACGGAAGTATGCAACAGTAAAACAAAGAAGACATCCTGGAATTAGCTTATTGGCAACATATTCACAAGATAGCTTACGTATTCAATAGTGTTTGTGTGGGGAAAAAAATTCGCAACGCAGACTGAAACATCAGCAGGTCAGATTATCGGAAATTTTGCTATACCTGTAGTGTTAAAATCGGGGGTGCTGGCGTGAGCGCGTGTGTTGGGCTTTTGCTAATTTTATTATTGCGATAATGTCGTACACCCGCCGGCACAAAACGCTGAAAAAAATCAGCCCGATCGGTGCAGCAGAAAGTGTTTTTCCAGCCACCCGAGAAAGAGGGGTGTCCGCGTTCCCAAATCTCTGGTTATTTTGGTTTTTAGTTATCTCCTCCAAGGAAACTGAACGAAGTAAGGCAAGTTGTATATCAATCGACTCGTCTGGTTGTGGAGGTGTCCTAGACAGAGCCCGATTTTTGAAACATCGCTTCTATCGCGAGAAATCGGCGATTTGGCCTATTAGCAGTTCTGAGTTCTGATTGGCTGCATGACGTCATTGCGGAGCTGGCTGCTGATTGGCTGTTGTTGGCTCGCGCGCGTGTGCGTTGCTTTCCGCGTGTTTCTGTTCCTTTTTGGCCTTGTTTTTCTCAGAAACGGCAGCGAGTTGATTGTAAGTTTAAACATCGCTCAATTTAGTAAAAGACAAAGCTTAGGCTTAAGCTTAAGCAAAGCCTAAGCGTGAAAAACATAAGGCCGATCAGGTCAATTTTGATTTTGTTCCATTTTAGCTTTGTGAGACCAAGCTGAGTGAAAGTTTTTATTTTTTCAGAATCGTCGTTGTTTGACAATTGAATGCCATATTATTGAGACCGGAATCGACGCAGAAAAGTCGGCAAAAATTCCGGTCCGGCCCACAATTCCTGGCAGGTCTACTCGACTCGGCTCGGCCCGGCCCAAGCCTTTTCAGCAATCAATTGAGATCAGATGTGGGAATCGTGCCGGATGCAGATGTGTCAACCGGGCCGGGTTAGGTCGTCCCGGCCCGTCCATGGGAAAACTCAGCCCGGCCCGCCCCGGCCCGATTTTTTTGACCAATTTTCTTATGCCTTTTTTGCAGAGGTCGCAATCGGGTCGGCCCGATCTCGGGCCGGGCCGCGATTTTGGGCTATTGGTTCGGGCCGGAGATTTGGGGGCTCGGGCCGTGCCGGGCCGGCCAAACCCGGCCTGATTGCGACCTCTGCTTTTACTTTGTTCTGAGAAGCCGGCCCGCAACCCGCGACAGGTCGGCCCGCGGCCCAATTTTTTTGACGAATTTTTTTGTGATGACTTGGCTAAATCCAGTACCAAATCCTTGCGAAAAACCGTGATTTTTTAAAGAAAAAACCACGATTTTTTTCAATATTTTGGGCATGGTTGGGCCCGGCCCGACCATGGAAAACCTCGGACCGGCCCGGCCTGGCCCGACAATGCGGGGTAGCGCGCCCGATGTTTGGCATGACACAGTAGGTATCCCCCACTCCCCCCCCCGATTTCCCCCGCCCCCTTTTTGGCAGAAACAGCAGCGCGCTGACTGGAATGTTAAACCTCGTGTTTCAGATTCACGCTATCAATAATCCTGAACCTTGATTAAATTTCGCGTTGTTATCAATATCGTTAAATTGTCATGCTTAAAAAGAAGATCAATAAAGGCGTTGGTTTTTCGTAACCCAAAACGCAACGTCACTACAAAATGAACAAAAAGGGAAGGGATGAAAGAGACGAGTCAAATGGAACGGTTGGTAACTGTTTGGCATTTGAATGCTCCCAGATCGGAGATCAGAAACGGCCCGGGTAAAGGCGGCCCGGCCTGGTCGCCAAATCTCCGTCCGGCTCGGTCCGTTTGAGATCTTTGAGCAGGTTAAAAAACGAAAACACGAGGAAAAACACAAGCTGAAACGGGCCGGGCCGCAGAGGTCGCAGTCGGGCCGTGCCGGGCCGGGCCACGATGTTTGGACTATAGTTTCGGGCCGGAGATTTGGAGGTTTGTATTTGGTTCCCAAAGCCAAAAATCGAGGTCTGAAAGCCTAAAAATCAGTCGTTTATGTTTCAGAATCGACGACAAGACGGACAAAAAAGTGCCGGGAAAAATAAGAACAAAACGACGACAAACAAACGTGGCATGGAACCAGAAGAACGGGAGGAGGCAAACAGAGAGAATTCGGTTTGTGCATTTATTTTTACGGTTTTGCTTCGTCATGAGTTCTTTTTCGCTGCCTAGCTAATTCTTGATGAAACTTGTTGAAGCAGCAGCTTCGAGCAGCAGTTTGATCAGGAAGCACCATATCAGCTTCAAGCGGTAGCTTTCAATCAAGCCAGATTCGTTTTTTGGCATTTGTCATGAATGCATGGTCAGTATATTGTTAAATTTTTCGATTTTTCGCTCGTCATAACTCGTGGACGGGGCATAACTGGCTGTTGTTGTCTAGGTTTACCGACGTTGTTATGATGGGTTTATTCTAGTGATAAAATTTGATTTCCTTCAGTATCGACAAGACGACCGCGCAACAGATGCCGGTAGAAAAATGAAACAGAAACGGACGGCGACAACTAAACGCGGATCAGAAGCAGAAAGCGCCCCACTTTGTGACGCTGTGCGCCAGGTTTGTTTGCAGTGTGCGATATAAATTTTTATTTTTCTGGAGAATTTTTCAAACATTGCTGTAGAAATAACGTATTCAGCTCGCTCTTATTATTGATCCTAATTACAGACAATCGATGAGCTCGGCGACGAGCGGAAAAAGTATCTGAAATCACGAAAACGAAGGCCGAGAAAACCAAAAGGGGTGTCGCGTTTGCAGTCAAAGCCGGTTGCAACGGATAAGGTTAGATTTTGTGGTCATTATTTTTACTGTTGATTTCGGTTTCGCTTCTATAATAATAACAACACTGTTGTGTCAAATCAAAACACAATCTGTCCATTTTTTATTGCAGAATCGACGACAAGACAAAAAAATGGCGGCAAGAACCAGAAAACCACGACAGTCATGGTTACATCATCAGAATCAGAAGAACTGGACGAGACAGATGGAGGAAATAGTGTGGTGAAAACGGTTGGTGAATTTTTATCATTTTTGGACGTGTTCTTGATGAACCGATATGACGCAAAACAACAACAACTAATGAAAAAAATCAATGTGCAGGGATTCTGTCGCGACGACGATGGTAACACGAGTAGCGAGAGCAACTCGATATCAATTGAGCAAGCCGCTGATGCCGTTGTTACAGACGTTCAGGTTAGGTCACGGGTTTTTGTAATTGGACAGGCGGATCTATAAAAATACAATGACAAAGAATGAAAAAAAATTACAACGCAGGATTTACGCACACACATATTTTTACATAAAGGACATCAGTGTAGCCATACATGTTTTGATACTATGTAAGTTTATGTAGCGGATCTTCATGTGTATATTGTTTGTATTCATATTTACGAAGGTTCTGGTCTCGCACTCGCCCTCATCTTTTGCATAAAATTCAGGGAGCATCAGAAGGCAGTGATTCTAACAGCAATGGCGATCAGTGGCAATGGCGGCCAGGAACAAGCGGAGCTGTGCAAAGACAAATGCAGGTTGTGCGCACCTTTACATGTTTACTTTTTTCTTCCTTCTATTTTATTTTGGCTGAAACTGGATACAAAGAATCTTTTCATACAGGAAACAACAATCAGCCGAACGAAACGCTCCGCGGCAGCACGTAAAACACAGTCGTACAATGCATCGTCAAAAGCGAAGCAACCTGAGGCGGTTTCCGTCTGAGCTGTGATTCTATTGTAAGCTTTTTTGGTTAAATTTGTTAATGATCAAAAACATTTTCCAGGCCCGCTGTGGCGTTTTTGGGTGTAAGAAGGCATGCGCCAAGTTTTATCCGCGGCTGCAGATGAGCGCGACACGACTCGAAATGGGGGCAGGAATGGCCGTGGAAGTGTGTGTCGATCATCACTCAACAGTTTCAAGCGATCATGACCCAGTAGAGGTATGGTGCAAGTTTTGAAGCGATGCATTTTAAAGTGTGGTTGGTCAGGGGCTCAGTTTTGAGGCAAAGTCTTGTATTCACAGTTTTTCGCTCTGTAAAATTTTGTATTGTCCTGTTTTCGCAATGAAAGTATTTTTTTCGTGTTCCATTTAGGTGTTTTCGAGCAACAGCTTAGCTTGTTATTTCTGCACATGATTTTCGTTAAATCTTTGTTTATAGGAATGCTTCGAACCAGTGGTCTATCGCTGCGGGGGCTGCGGTGAACCCATGTTGTTTTCTCGCAAGAAATGTGACAACCACACACACAAGACCAGCAGGGGGAGCTGCGGGTTGATCATGTCTTGCCCCAACTACAACGAACAGATATTGGAACAATACACAAGTGTCAGTCGAAAAACAATAGATGGTTTTTTTCACAAGCTAACTATCCCTTTTCAGTTTTTAAGAGGACTGAACAATTTCAGTTTTTGGACGACGGGTGCAATCGTGGTGCATTCGTGCAGACAATACACGTGTGTCGCAACTGTCACAAGTATTCGGTGTCGTGGTCCGTGGTTCCATTATGGACGTGTTCTCCAGGTTACATTTTAGTGACGATGCATGCTTAGGCTTTTTGGCACTTTTTGGGTGCAATTTGCACATAAAATTTCACAATTGCACTTCAAAATGGGATGGTTAGGTGCAAGTTGCACCAAGATTTTTGAACATGAAGTTGTTCCTCACCATTAACTGAGCAAGGACAGTAGACGGCAGGTACCGGTCAATAGACAGAGCTGAGCAGGCAATGACTGCAAGCAATCACTGCCTTGCTGGACACTTCTGCGTGGTAGGGACTTCTTCGGATCTTGACTTCTACTTCCCGGAAGCCAGAAGTATAAATAGACCTTGAGAATGCTTGATATAAAATTTTATATCGTTCTCAAGTATCAAACAGCAGTTTGTGAAACAGAATGCATGATATAAAAATTTGGGCTTTCAGTTAAAAGCGAAATAATGAAGTAAAAGTAGGCATCAAAAACAACAGCTTAGAACTATGTATATAAACAGAAGTAAAACAACAATACACACATTATTTTGTCGTTTCAAAAAGTGACTTACAAACAATTCCTGTATTTCTGTAAAAAATATAAATTAAAACCAGCTAAATTAATTTACATAGTGTCAAAACATGTATGGTTACACTAATGCAAATTATGTAAAAGTATGTATGTACGTTGTAACAGAACATTGTGAATACAGTGAACATTCGATATAACGAACTTCGATAAAAAAAATGTTGTGACTTTCAAGCAGCAGTTCTTGACCAAATACTGCTGATGTAAATGCAAACACAAATTAGAGACATTGCAACGCAAAATAACACAGTATCAAAGTTGGAACAGAATCAGACAACGAGACAATACAAACAGTGTCAACGAAAAGGATCACATCGCAACATAAAAACGGACATCCAGAATAGCTGCATCATGAAGACTTTGGCAAATGGTGTGGTGCCAAGGTAGGCATTCTGGGTTTGGTTTTATTCAAACCAGGAATGCTTATTTGACCTAGTAAGTTTTATATTGCCGTTGGTATTCCTGATCTAAATGTCGGAAAAAGATTCAGCAGTGGCTGAAGTGAATGGGAAGAGTAGGTGACAATTAAAGCACGTAAAGCACTAAAGGAGTGTGCGTGGCAACGTGGCATCGCCGTTAACCTCGAAAAAAACCCAGGTCTTTTTTTACCAAAAAGCAGCAGCTTTTTGACCAAGAATGCTCGCTACAAAGCTTTATATTGCCTTTGGTAGGTATTTTGGATCTAATTGTCGAGCAAAGATTTAGCAGTGGCTGAGGTGAATGGGAAGGGTAGGTGACAATTAAGACACTTCGAGGGCAGCGATGCCCGAGGAGTGTGCGTGGCAATGTGGCTTCGCCCTTGAACTGGGAGAAACTAGGAAAAAAGAGCCTAAACAGGCTTACGGAATTATGCAACATCCGTAACTAAACCTAGCCTAGACTTCTGACGGTACAAATGGAAGAAACAAGTCTAACCGTATACTTATGACGGTACAATGGGGAGAAACAAGGATTATCGAGCAACAGTTATGCAGTCCGACCACGTGATGTAGAAAAAACGGCGTTGCATAGTTCCGGCGCCCGCTCAGGGGCGTAAATGCGTAGTGCCTTGCAGTGGTTTTTTTTAAAAAAATTTTTTTTTATTAAAAAAAAATTTTTTTTTAAAAAAATTCGTTCCAAAAGTTAAAAAAAATTTTTTTTATTATTTCAAAATTCGAAAATTTCTCCATTTTTTTGCTCTAAAAGTGCTATTTTTTGCATAAAAATTGCTACTGTTGACATCACCTGACTTTACCATGGGTGTATTGGGTGCCATAATCGTTGTTTCGTGGCATCTGGACATAGTGCACACACTCACATGGCCTCTCATATGATCACACATGTACATGTGACAGGGTGGGCATGCATTTATCCATGCAACAGACCCGAAAGCAGTCAATCGGTGTGATATTCACTGTATATTTACACTGTTTGTCGCATATTTGCATTGGTCGTGTACCAAGAGGCAATAGTTTCACCCAAATTTGCCGTCTTGGGTGTCACAAAGCCACACGAAGGCACCCACACCACGTGGGGAAGTGTACGGTTGTGTACCTGACTACTGTTGGTACTCATTGACCATTGTTTAGTATTGTTTTCGTGTCGTGAGTGCTTTATATGCACTTACCACACGTTATGGAAGAAAAATGCCACTATTTTCACTGGTGCCTTGTTCCATTGGGGGTTAGTCAAAACTTCGTACAACAGCGCAGAACACTTGTGTGCACGTGCACTTACATTTGTGCTTGTCTGTTACCTGATGGAAAACTATGACGCATGAAAATGAAAAGAGAAAAGTGTCAACAAGGGTAGCCTTGTGAAACCGTGTGTTCAACCCAACGCTAAGCCGGATTATTAGTGAGTTGAACAAATCGATTCCGTGAAGTTGCATAAGAATCGGGATAATAAGTCCTAATATACATAGTAAATGTGATAATGGGTGCTATTGAGGGATTATGTGGCGGGTGAAATCATACAGCACTTGTTTCTCACACTGACTAATGATAAGAAGTAAAATGAAAGGTGTATAATTGCGCTCGAAGATTGTGTTCTGTTACTGAAAAAAATGCTACTGAAAGAAATGGTGAAAACAAATGGGCAAAAAACCGATCGGGTGCCGAACATCGAGCGGGCGCTGGAACTATGCAACGCCATCTTTTCTACATCACGTGGTCGGACCGCATAACTGTTGCTCGATAATCCTTGTTTCTCCCCATTGTACCGTCATAAGTATACGGTTAGACTTGTTTCTTCCATTTGTACTGTCAGAAGTCCAGGCCAGGTTTAGTTACGGATGTTGCATAATTCCGTAAGCCTGTTTAGGCTCTTTTTTCCTATGTCAGATTCAGTAATCGATCCACTATCCGTCGTTGAGCACACTTCAATAGCTTCAACACTTCAGTAAATCTTGAAGTATGATGACGTCCCGTAACCAAGTCCAGATCTAACTGGAATGACCACGGTGTTCGAATGTCGATCATAATGTTTCAAACAACAACCGACCAACACTTCCATTGATTTCTCATACGCTTGCACTGGCTGGGCACAGCGAAACAGACGCAACATCAGGTAGTTGTGATCTTTGGTGAACGACACAGTCGCACCGTAGGCAAGGCCCTGAAATGGGGATCGGGTGATGTCGGGTGTCGGCACCCATAAAAGTGTAGTCGTCGGGTGTCGGCTCCGCTCAGATGTCGGGTGTTGGGTTTTTTGGACATGGTATGTAGCAATAGATACTGGAAGAAAACCGAATGAGATAAAAAATCAAAATACCTTTCCCCTGATCGTGCGCCACATTGGGCCTTCCAATTGACTGATACATTGCAATGCGACCAACAGCGCTGGGTAATCGGTGTGTGAACGCTCGATGGTACATGGCGTCACCTGCATACCGTATATGTGTGAAAAAACTGCGTTTCACCCTGTACTACTGGCAGGTAGTAAACTTTATGCTTTTGGAATCATGCGAAAAAACTATGCCCTGAGTTCACCGAAAAATGGCAAACGCTTTTATCTTGGTCAGCACCCAGTCTGTTTGTTGAAGAATCAGTTTTAAATCTTGGCGAATGGATGGAGTAGCGATTGTCTCGATAAACTGCGCACCACATTTACAAAAAAGACGAAACATTTTGTTCTTCTGCTATTCTGCTCACCTGCAGAATGTAGCACGCATCGCTGGACCCGATCGTCAACAACTCGTGTTTGCCATATTCGGGCTTGAACGCGAACTTGCTTGTCGTTTCACCAGGCTTAGACAACGACCCATTGTTCGCATGTTTCTCTCTTTTTGATTTTCCAGCAATCTTGCCCAATTCAGACGTCAAGGTCGATCCAAATGTTTCATCACTCGCATCACACGTCACGTGAAACATTAGACGATCGGACGCGAACAGTGCGCGATAGAGTTGCTCGAAACGGTGCACCACCTGTGAAACGAGACAATGAGTGTGGATAGGCATTACAAAGAAAAGTAAAAAACGAAAGCTTGCATGCCTTATCTGGCGAGCGCTCCAACTGTTCCAATAGGCATTGCAACATCAATTCGAGTCGCACCACTGAATACAGCTGGCGATTACCATCTAACAAAAGGTAGCGTCGTTTAAAATCAAGTTATATACACAAGTATCACAATGCAGTCCACGCAGTGTATTGTGACGGGCTCTTACGGTGAATTATTAGGTCCCATTCTGCCGGTAGCTTTCTCACTCGATGATGATTTTGACAGGGACCAAAGATGCCGGTTCCTGATCATATTACCATAAAGATGGACTGCCACATCACTAAAAAGCACACCCACCTTTCTCACAAACCAACTGATTGAGCACAAATCGACACATCGAGCTGGCGTCACGTTTTTCCTCGGCGATTTGATTCGCGAGATTATTCAATACAACTGCGATACGATCGGGTTTGAACACCAGATGGCGACTGAGTCGACGCATCCACAGACTGGATTGGTCGTGGTCATCGCGGTGCACCTGGTGATAACGATGATAAAGTAGATGTTGGATTTTTTGTGATGTACAGGGTGATTCAAAAGTACCCTCAAGATTGCTGTTTCTGGCCATAGCGTGTGATAGACTGAACGGATATTGTTCGTTTATAGCTTAACAATCAATCTATTCATGCGACCACAATGGATTCCGCGACGAATTTAGCCTCCTCCGATAAATTTTCGAAACCCCATTGCCACTAAACAGCCTATCATGCCAAACGACCACAAATCCTACCTGTGTTTGAAACACGAACTGATGCCAGAACGAGCCCTTATGTCCACATCGCGAAGAATACGACGTAATATCAGCATCAATGTGCTTGACCACATCCTCATATGACATTTCAGCACCGTCAGACAAACGGACAGGCGATTGAAACATTAATGAAGAAAGGGGCAATAGTAGGGCACGCAGTGAGGCGTCGATGGTGCTCGTGTCGTAGAGGGCGCGAATCTGTGGAAGCAATGCGAGAGTAATATCTATTACCTATGTACATATAACTTGGGTGATTGGCAAATTATTTTTGGAGTCCTATATCTACATACGTCTAGGTTTCGCGAGGTATTCAAGACCATCGGCGTGATGTTTGTTCACCAAGCTGATCAGCCGAATGGGAGTGTATTTCAACTTTTTTGTGGTAAAAAAACACGACGACATATTTGAGGTCAGTATACGGGTCCAAGATATAACTATAACAATGACGGTTTATTGCACTTCGTAACAAAAAGGACAATATATGACGCACATGCAGAAAGTTCGTCTTACAGCTGGCGAGAATCGTAGGAATGTGCAGTTGTTCCAGCTTCAGCCGGTCACCGCCGGACTGTGACGTAGTCCTGATGTTAGAAAACTCATTGATTTTCACGGCCCCGATCGCGTCGATGGAATTCACAGTGCAATTCTCCAGAAATTCCGATGTCGGAACATCCTGAAGTTTGAAAAATAATTCCAATGTGCTGTTGTTTTCACAGACGGGCGTCGTCAGCTGAGGAATGTACCCGATGGCAACGAGACCATGAAAAGGCGTACGCCAGCAAAAGAAGAGACTAACTCGATGTTAAGCAAACATCTGGTGGAGACACGTTTGTATAGTGTTTCCTGTTTTTCTTGATCCAAGGAAACACGCGGGCCCGTGTTATAACTGAACTTCTAGTTGAGGTCGAGATTACAATTTCGACTCAATCACATAGCTGGCAAAAACGTGTCAAAGTTTGCCTGTGGAATCTTACAACAACAATGTTTCACATGCTCGCTGTGAACTTTGTGCGTGTGCGCTGCCAGCATGTCAATGAAACATTTCACCATTGCTGCTGAGTGTCGTGCCTGGATTAACAAGGATACATTCTTAATCTCTTTCATTGGTTTCTGAAATCTCGACCCCAAACTGGAGTTGAGTTAACGTAGGGTAGCTTGTTTCCTTTGACTAGCATAAAAAGCAAACACTATACTTATGCCACCAAAAACAAATGGTCGGGTTCCAAAAACAAATGTAAGAAAACCGGTGACCATAGCTGTTGACAGTGAAGTCAACAACCTTTTCATTATTCTCAATCGCTTGCTTCAACTGTTGTTCACATTTCTTCAGTCCGGCTTCGCCCAACTCTTCCTTTCGTTTTTCGATTCTTTCATTCTCCTCCTTGGTCCGTTGCTGGATGAGATCACTCGAAGGCTTGCCGACAACCTGAGTGACCGGGGAAAAGTTGGTGAAATTTCCTGTTTTCCTCAAGGGTCCGGGAATTCTCACGGGAAATAGAAGTTTGGGATTCTGTAGGACGGGAACTATCGCGGGAAATGATTTTCAGAATTTTGAATGACGGGAAATTGCGGGAAATGTCACTATCGAAAACATTTCTTGGGAAACAGGGGCGGGAAATTTCCCGCAAATTTCCTACCCTCCCGCGAAATTCCGCGGAAAAAAATTCCCGCGCGAGCCCTATTCACAACCATCGGTTCGGTTTTGCTGTGTTTGAAAACAAAAGACCAAACATGTTTTTCCAAGGTGAGAAAAGTAATATGACACCAAAAAATCATAAATTTGAGGCACAAACATCTAAAACAAATAAATAAATGAAATAGGCACCCTCACCGATACATAGTGCACATCGGGTCCGTAGAATGTACGGAGCAGATCCAACCAATATGAATCGGGCTTTTTCAGCAGATCACGCACAATTGAGATGTCATTGAGACGTTGCTCGAAATGCGATGTATCCTCGCCGTACAGAAAGTCATCTGCATTTTTATTTTTCCTTATTGAATACACTTTTTATAGCATAAATTTTCACGTCTTGTTTTTGCTGATGAACAGGTCTATCGGTCATAAAGGTACTAATATAACAATCATCGGTTGTTGATGGCAGACAGGTCATTCTGCGTTCAAACATCAGCACCATACCCACCCAGTTAGCAACCAAGTCATAAATGTTCTTCAACTGAAACGGTGAGCGTATTGCACAAACATGCTCGGAACCAAATACAACGGAAACAAAAATCAAAAGTGCAGCACCAACCAATAATCATGCGACACAGTCTGGCGTGCGGTCTCTTTTCCATCGCGATCAACTTTAAATTGATGTGTTGTTTGAGGTTACGACGTAATCTGGTCGTGTCCAGGTCCTCCTAAAACAGTGCACCAATAAAAAAGAACATGAAATCAGTTAAATTAAAGTTAAAGTTAAAGCACCCCACCTCTTCGGAGCACAACCGTTTCATCAGTTTCAAGCATTTCTCAGCGATTGTCGGCAGTTTTTCCAGTTGGGTGCCGCTAAACGTAATCGTCAGTTGACACACACGCTGGTCGACCATCCATACTGACACCTGAGATGGAAACTAATTGAAATGAAAACAAATGAAATGACAATGAATTGAAGGAAAGCCGACAAACATGACTACAATCAGGGTCAGTAGTTTGCACAAAATGTTTCTGGAACGGTGACACAGCGCTCGATGAAATGTGATTATTCAGCAGACGCAGAGCGGTCATCGTGGGTACATCCTGAAAAATTGTAATTTACAGCCTCTTTGGACAAAAAAAATTATTTTTCCAAAACATATGTAGTAAACAACCACCCACCGTATTCTTCGGTCCGAGCCACGACAATATCACTTCGCCGGCACTTTCATCATCGCTCGGACAAGCGATTGTGTTGTGGGAAGTTTTGGTCAAATCCGGGATCGGGGTCATGAACGGACGTTGCCAGGGCGTGGATAGGTCCTGCGAAGGTTTGGACACAAATGAGGAATCGAAAACTTCAGTTGCAGTTGCAGATGAAAAAACCTTTTTTCCTGAAAGCTAAAACAATGGTTTGTTTCCAGAGGCCAAAATAACGAACCGATATTATTCCGGGCACTGGAAAAATATCGAAAATTTGGAAAGTCGCGAGGTCAGTTTCTCAAATCATGCAAAAACACCATTTTATATTTTGGTCGACTGGTCCATAATGCAGGGTTTTTTTAGTAATTTTCGTTATTCGTCATTGACACGGATTCGGCGCAAGTTTTGTTCGTCATGTCATGATAAAATTTTGTTCGACACTTTTGACGAAAACCACTGAATCAGCCAAGAAAACAAACAAATAAAGCACTTAAAACGCTTTGTCTTCACTTCTTCAAGTTGAAAACATGGGTGTTATCCCGTTTTTTGCTTCTGTACATTGCTGCAGAATAGATATAACGGACGGCGCAAGAAACAAGCTCTCTTAGCTTGATCGTCTGTCAATCTGCCGTTGACATCTTGGGTTACAAACTATAAAGGCCTAACTATACTTCGTTCTCTCAGAGAACAAAGAACAAATTCTCGCGCGCTGATTGGCTGTTGAACATACGTGGACCAATCAGCGCGCGAGAATTTGTTCTTTGTTCTCTGAGAGAACGAAGTATAGTTAGGCCTTAATAGCGCGTAAATTGTTTGGCTTAAAAAAGTGCACTTTGCTGCAGTGCAACTTCGATGAAATTACGTTTGTCGCGACGACCAGGTGGCGAACAGCTTGCAACTTTTGTTCGTCACGGACAACTTTTATTCGTCAATGACGACTAAAAACCCTGCCAGCATGACTTTTTGCTCATGAAGCAATTGCAGACCACATTTTGCTCAAATGTACAACGTACCACATTTGAACAGGCGACTAACGTTTAGCCTGAAAAAATATGGGGAAAAAACGGTTTTCTCAATAAATATATTTTACTGCGAAAATTGCGAAACCATAATGCAACATTGGGAAATAAAGCACGTCTGCTGCTCTGCCAGACTTTTGATGTTTCAGAAACACATGCGACGGATGTGGACGTCGGTGACAGGAGCAACATAAAGCTTGCTTAAAAAATGCAAAAACGAAGCATTCCAACATTTTACATCAGAAAGACCTCCTCCCGAACAATCGCCAAACCTTCCGTGACGCATCCATTGTGTCTTCAAATTTAGCAATGGTGTTCAATAAAGTCTCGTGATCAATTTCACCAGCGACGACCATGCACGTGTTGCGAGGGTGGTAGAATGTGGAGTGGAAATTGCGCACCTAAAGTATAATTTGCAAAATCCGTACGTTCCAGAATAGAACAGGAAAGGCTTATTTATTATGTTTGAGTTGTTGCTGAAATTACGGAGTTCCGAAACCAAATGCGCGGCCGTTCCAACTGAAACATCACTGATTGTTATTCACACTCACCGCTTCGTTACTGCACGTTGTGCGCAACTCCAATAAACGTCCGCCGATATCGTAACGGTAGCCGGATTCCGGTGGATAAATTTGGTCTCTGATCCACTGATGTGTGATGCGGGTCAGATCCTGACGCAATTCCCGCAATTATCCGAATAGCGTTAGCACTTTGAACAAAACAAAAACACAGTGTTGAAAGATCGTACATTTTCGAACTCTTGCATTTCCGAGTAGACCACACCAGAATCCTGACCCTCGCCGTTGATATGGTAGACTTCAGTCGTGAATTGGTCATTCTGCAAACAATTTTAATAAATTGGTATTTAGTCGTCAAACGACTTCCAAAATAATTTATCGAAGCTCACGCCTCACGGTAAGCATCGGATGAAAAATATGATCGAGATAAACGGGCAGCAGTTTGAGAAATCCCTCCGATCCGGCCGTGAACACAACGTAATGCGTGCAGTCAGTACCGGTGCATGCGTTTGTGCCTGACGCAAAACAACGATTGGCCGCCATGTCCAGACATCCCTGAAGAAAATATTCAAATGTTCGCGAAAAATCAAATCGAGCACGTAGGCGGAGTCCGTCATTTTTCTGTGGCCGCATTTTGTGATAGAGCTGGCGCACAAATTTCGACCAACGTAACAGTTGTTCCTACAAACACATTTGGGTAGGAAACAGGCCATGGCGCCACCCTTGGCCGAAAAGCGGGCGTCCGTCGCCCCCTTTGAGAAAGCTGAACACTGACTGCTGTTCGAATCACGAGAAAAACCGCAGGATTTTTATTCCTGGGCCCAGTCCACAGAAGCCGATTACATACACAGATACGAGTAAACGCCAAAAACCTGGTAGTGCAATTTCAGGGCGAGACTATAAAGCCCCGGTGAAACCTCACGCATGCACAGTACATTTACCACTGTGCCAATAAGGTTACCGCGGACCACAAGCCACTCCCGTGTATGAATGTATATGTAACCGGTTTCTGTGGACCGTGCCCTGCAGACCTCAATTGTCCAAAAAAGCGCATGCAGCACATGTGCTCATTTTTTCAGAGATCGCGAGGGCAAAAAACATCAGTGTTCGCGCGCGCTGGTGTCAAATTTAAGTTTTTGGATGAAAACAAGTCCAGCATTCAACAACCACCAGGTAAAAATAGTTTTCGAGAATTAAATAAGTACTACCTAGGTAAAAACAACTTTTCACCGATGGCGCGCCCTTAAATTCGGACCTACATATAACTGCGCTACGCCCCTGATAAGCAACTTTTACGCTTGTCGAACTTAATTCGTCAACTCTATGACAAGAAACGGGTATAGCGAAATTCACAGACTCCGCCTCCGTCCACGGATGCACCGGATGACAAAAGCTGATGCGACCGAAAGTTTTTTTCTGAAGAATTGTCCTGATAATTTACTGACAAGTTGGCTGCGTTGACGACAAGATGACAACCAAAACGGCCTGTCATTAACCGTGTCGCTCTATTGCGAGGACTGTCTTGTCCCATTGCTGAAATGAAACGATTATTTCAACTGTGATGACAGGATCATCCAACCTTCCACGGATATCTCTTGCTGCCCATAAACACCAAGTGTTCGAGCGTGTGCGGTAGACCATCGTCAGTCTTGGCCTCTGTCGCTGAAAACACAAAACAGCGACACCACGTGTCGTGAAGTTATCCTAAGGGTATTGCACCATAAGGAGCTAAACCACGCGCGTTGGGTATAATACCTCGAATCGGGCGTCAAAAGTTGTTGCTCTTTGCGTGTCACACGAACTTTGATTAATTTGCCCAAAAACCCACCCACTTTCCTACGCTTATACCGGCCCCGCCGCTATTGTTTTTTCGGTTTTCGACTACGTGTTTTTGTTCATATCGTTAGTTGGTACCGAGAGATCAAGAACGTTAATAATCTTGACGAACTTGACCAAAGTGGCTATTACCCACCGAAATCGATCCGCAAACATGGCCTATCGGGAACAAAACTGTCCGACATTGACGCACATCTGCACATGATAATCAGGATTTAAATGCAGTTTACGGGTGAGTGGCAGGCGTGATGTTAACGACCGACACATGCGCCACCGGACACAATTTCTAAAATTTTTGAATTCGCTTCCTCCGCTCTGATTTTTGAATTTGGAATCTGAGAGAATCCGACAGTCACTGAACGAGGGAATCATTAGATTGCCGTTAAAGTTCTCGAGTGTCCACCATCTCCGTCCAACATTCTCGAAACTTATTGTACCTCCATCCACCATTCTCGAAACTTGTGTTGGTGAAAAGCTTTTAGAGACAGTTGGTCTACATGGCGACGGTGTGGACTGGGTATAAACTATTGAAGCGCCATCGACCATTCGCAAAAGTTGTCCAAAAAAACCATCCCTGTCCAATCCAAACCTGTATCTCCGCACCATCTCCGTCCACCATTTCGAAAGTTGTCGCATGTCCACCATCCCTGTCCACCACGATAATGAGCATTAAAGCTTCGAAGTTTGGCCCACTCTCTCCGCTGGATCATTTTTATCTTCTCTTTCAAATTACCGCCCTTGAAATTTTAGGCAAATCCTGTGTCGGCTATGTGTTCCTGTGTCGGTCGTTAACATCGTCCCAATTTCCAGTAATACACGTGTTTATAGGCAGGACGATGCGGATGACCGACACAAAGACACATGACCGACACAGCATTTCCCTGAAATTTCAAGGGCGGTAATTTGAAAAAGAAATTAAAAAATCATCAAGCGGAGGGAGTGGGTCAAAGTTGGAGATTCAAGATTTAATGTACATTATCGCGGTGGACAGAGATGGTGGACATTCGGCAACTTTTGCGAATGGTCGACGGAGATGGCGCCTCAAAAATTTATACCCAGTCCACAGCGTCGCCATGTAGACCAACTGTCTCCAAGAGCTTTTCACCAAAACAAGTTTTAAGAATGGTGTACGGAGATACAAGTTTCGAGAATGTTGGACGGAGATGGTGGACATTCGCGAACTTTACCGCTAACCTGATGATTCACTAGTTCCGTGCCACTCGGATACAAGCCAACTTGAAACAAAACAAATCTGAGGGGAGGAACGAGAAACTTTTCGAAAATGTGTCCGGTCCAGCATGTGTCGGTCAACAGCGTCACGCGATAGTCAGCGATGAGCATTGGTCTCGCAACCATCCTTGCATATCACGGTTACGGTATTTGGAGGCTGCCTGATCACCTCCCGTGGACTGCCTTTATTTGCTGACCAGAGCAGAGCGTGACAGACCAGTGTCAAATAATAAGAATGATAAGTGACCGAGTCAACCAAAAATTCACGGCACCACAACCAGGGTTGGGCAAAAAACGTTTTTTTTCCAAAAAAATCGTTTTTTTTTAAAAACGTTCTTTTTTAAAAAAAACGTTTTTTTAAACGCCCAGATGACCAAAATATGCCACCAAAAAAATTGGAAAACGCTGATGTTGGGAAGAAAACGTGGTTAAATGAAGTAATTCTATGTGTTGTGAGGCAAAATAAACGGGTTTCAACCCTTTTCTAGCGAGTTGTAAAGATCCCATATCAGACCCGCATCATGAGACCAACTTTGGCCGGAGTCATCATTGAAAGTCAAACTCCGTATATCGACGTGTCTCGACAAAGTAAAAATTGGTCGAAAATTTTTTGAAAAAATTGATTTTCGTTGAAAATCAGGGTACTTTCCCTGAAAAATCAGGGAAAATCAAGAAAATTCAGGATTTAAAAAAAACGAAAAACGACCCAGGCGTTTTTTTAAAACGTCGTTTTTTAAAAAAAAACGCCGTCGTTTTTTTTGCCCAACCCTGACCACAAGTAAAGTAAACCAACCTAAACAAATGAATCCAGTCACCACGGGTCCTTCGACATCAACGACGGCCACCGACAACCCGGTGCGTTCCGACCTAAACTTGACAACATCGTACATTCCATTGGCACGACTGCGTGCGATCACACGGAATGATTGAGACATTGCTGCGTAACGATTCACAATTTTGTTATTTTGTGTTGGCGGTCACGAAGATTGATGACTGAAAAGAAAAAGGGATATCAGTGGAGCTCGCCCACAGTGGCAGTTCAGCTATACATATGTAAGAAATCTCATCTTCCTCCTCATAGCCAATAAAATGAGAAAAAAGAGAAATTCCGAATTCACTCTTCAGATTTTTCGAAAATAATCCTAATTTTGCTGTCAAGTTAAGAGCAAACGACAAAGGTCAAAGTCTTATTAATTTCGCCGATTGACCAATAACAACGGTTAAAATTCGGATTTTATTCAATTTGGCATAAAATGGCTTTTCGGGACGTCTCTGACGAGCGCCCACCCTGAGAGTCAAAATGCATAACTGTGAGTCGGAGTCAGACGTTTAGGGCCGAAGCTCGCAGTTACAGCAAGTGTTCCATAATACAGATCTTATTTTTTTCAATTTTGCAGTAATGTCCGGTCGGGGCGGTCGCAATGGTGGTGGTGGTGGTCGCGGGAGCCAACAGGCCGGTCGCGGTGGTCAAAAACGAAATCATCCTAACGAAACTGGACGCTGCGCTGCGAATCAGGTATTTTGAGCAAAAAGACGGTATTGCGTATTTCAGCTCCTTTTGGCATCAGGCTTCGGACTACAGTCAAGCTTAGGCTCACAGTTGCCGTAAAAACTTTTTTGACGCCTTCGAAACAAGGTGTGGAAAAACAGGCCGACCGAAGGTCTGTTCCAAAAGTCGGCAATTTTTTTGGAATAAGAAGGGACAAATTTTTATAAAGCCATTACCTATCATTGCAAAAGCCGTCGCACTTGCTGGTATTGGTATCAATAGCAGAACATAATAACCATTATAAAACTCTTGCGTGGTGTCAGCAACACACAAAACATGTGCCCAACATGCAGCGCACCGTATTTAGGTTTGTTAGAACCATATATTGGAAACCAACTTTGTGGATTTCAAGTGCAAAAGGTTCGGGGCTATGTATGGGGGGTTTCTCTTCTTTTGTTGAGGTCCGTTAAGGGGCTTCTACTTATGGGAAGCTTCCATGAATGGGGATGCTTCTAATACCGATAATACGGTGGGAGTTCGTGGGCCCGGAGGTGAAGATAGCGGACCTTCCACATATTTCGCTTATATTCCGATAGTGGTGTTTGGAAGTCTATGATCAATCTAATTCGCCATATTTCATCACCGTCTGGCACCTTCAATAACAACCTATGATCTACCGACTAGTCAAGCAAGTTTCAATAGCTACACCCACCGTTTATATGACTAAACTATTGTGACTTAACATAATCCGTATAT
The DNA here is from genome assembly GCA_030248065.1 of Rhynchonema sp. JSB1_4. Classification (NCBI taxonomy): domain Eukaryota; kingdom Metazoa; phylum Nematoda; class Chromadorea; order Monhysterida; family Xyalidae; genus Rhynchonema; species Rhynchonema sp. JSB1_4. The sequence goes on from JASAMV010003527.1 coordinate 65,812, forward strand.
ACTCTATTGTAAGTGAATCACCTACATGTCTAGGCCAGTGAACGTGCCCACTCGATTGAACTACTGTATAACCGAGCTACTTTGTGCCAATCTCAAGTTATGGTACTAAAGACATAAAAACAAAGCTCGCACACCTCCATGAATGGCTTGAAACACGATTTCCTGCAATGTGATCAGCACCAACAAGAAGCGCCTTCATGTTTATTCAAGGCAACTTGTAGATGGACGCAGCATATGATTACAGTCTTCAAGACCGAATAGTCATTGTTATCGAATACATACTGCATGCATATAACACAACATAAGAGTTCTGTCGTGTCGACAAAACCATATTCCACACAATTTCAGCGATTCAACAATCCAAATTACTCATCCCACACAATGTAAGCGGATTAGCGGGTCTCGTGCGCCATGCTGGAGCACGTGAGCCTAATCCGCTAATGCACTAATCGGCTTGCATTGTGTGGGAGGCCTTAGTGTGTAAAACCGCCATGTGTCCTCGAATTGGTGTCACAATTGCAATTAAGCAAGAAATTGCATACCTAAGTGAACGCTTGCAACAGAAGTTACAGCAGTGCAAACTTCATTATGTAACAATTGAATTTTCTCAACGAAAGCTTGTCTCACTCATTCTAACGTCATTGGCATGGATCAATCGCAGTAACTAGAATAATACTGAGCAACAGAAGCAACAATATAAAACAATTATAAACCTAACCAGTGATAAACACAATCACTAGAAATCGAACCTCGAATGTTCTTGAGCAGCGGTCAGATTGAAATCGGTGAAATTGATGTTGAATCTAAAATGGCAAGGCAATCTGTGAGCCACCAAATAAATAATCTGCAGTCCCCAGTGTGTAGGTGGCCATGATAACAAGCGCATTGAAGCAAATAACACTAATTATGGTAGCATAATCGAGGAGACCTACGATTTATAATCACTGAAAAGAATATTGATTGTTCAGCATGATCATTAAAAAGGATAACGGCAAATTGTAGACCAAAACAATGTTCAGATAGATATACAGTAAGATCTTTAACTTATATAGGTTTTCACAAATGGTAAGACCGGTCTCACATAGCACGCGGGTTAGCGGGTTGCGGGTTAACGGGCGAGCGAAATTTCCCGCCCGCTAACCCGCTAATCCGCTCCCGCGTGTGCTCTCACAATGTCATGTAAATTCGCGGGTTAGCGGGTCCGCTAATCCGCTTTTTACGATTAGGACTGGTTCTAATTTTTTGCGGGTTACCAATGGAGGCGCATGTTCAGAAGATTATAATTTGTTCCCAAAACATTATCAGAGCATTAAAATGTGCTGCCAAAGGTAATCAAACATGCGGCTTTCATTGAAGATATTTTTGTAACCGATGGACGCTTAGACGCAGTCTTTCCTGTCATTATCTATCAATTTCCGTGTCCAGGTTTGACCGATGAATGATTATCAGCACATTTCTAAAAATTTATTATGATAATAAGCAAAAGAACGGAAGTTGCCGTTGTAGAACTGAAGAACCTTGATACAGCAAGGTGGAACTGCGCGTAATGCTGCGGCTGCTTATGTTTCTGTGTGTCATATTATACCAAACTTTGAAGAGCTGCATTAGTGGTTTACTGCAAGGAACTAAGCGTCTCTTAACAAAAAGTACTTTCAAGGTAACACGGTAGTATGTACAGTCTACCCTTTTTATAGTGACGCGATCATCACATGAGCTTCCGTTAACTTGCATTCGCTATGCAGAGCAGTAATCTGGAGGTTAACGGCAAATTAGGGCCCAAACTGTCGTTCACTACAGATTCACTATGTGGAGGTTCACTATAGAGAAGATCGACTGTACCTGCATGTACAGTACATGGGTAGATTTGTATTGTGACAGGTACTGGTAGATATGGCAAGGTACAGTATCAGAGGCACGGCCGGTACTGTGCCTGTGGAACTTTATCCGACAACATGGCGGAGGGGCGTTATTCTGTGTTTTGTGTCGGGAGCCGGGCGATTGGACAAAGCCGGTTTGGGCAAGACCATTTTGAGCAAGTGAAAAAGAGCAGAGCCCGTGCGCTTTTGTGTCATCCTCTGTTGTTCTGGGTGGCAAACTGTTCCACAAAGTACATACCATACTTAAGTACTTGTAGTTCCAGAGACATTGGGCAAGCGGATAAATAAGATAAATACTGGTAAATGAAAGGAAATGGATGACCTAAAGTTTCACCCGCATTTCTGCCTCCGCGTACATTGTGAGATCAACTGCGGGTTGCGGATTAGCGGGTGGCTTATAGGCAGACCCGCTAATCCGCTTTTCCATGTGAGAGCAAAAGCGGGCGTGAAAAGCGGGTCCGCTAATCCGCAACCCGCTAACCCGCTACATTGTGAGACCGTCCAGTACACTGCGGTGCACCACTACTCTTGGCTTTTGTAGATTATAAAATATCCAATTAAAAAAATCCCAGAAAAGAGCAGCACGCACTTCTTGAATCCGTCCATAATTTCCTCCCTCTTCGCCGGATGACAAGTGAGCGCGGTTGTGGTCTGTCCGGCATCAAAGAACCCAGTCAGATATGTTTGTGCCGCGCGTTGCACATCGCCATGTGACACTGACCACACACGCGTGCACAGTTGACTGCAATGGATAAAAATGTAATCAACATGTGTGTGAAACATCATATGGCAATGAGTATGCTGAGAAAATATGATTGTTTAGAAAATATCCGTGCATGAAACCAAGACGCTACGACGTTAGACAAACATGGGAATCGAAGACGTTCCTAAACACAGAGCAAAACGGTGCTTTGTCAGTGCAACCGCGACAGTGCTCATTGTCATCTTCCAGGTTTTTCTTACGCTTTCTTCAGCAAAAGACATTGATTCCACTAATCCATTCCCATAATTTGGGTGAAACCGACTGACCCAATTGCATTGTCTGACCTGACGACCTACGAACTTAGTGCAACAAAACCAGAGCAAACCGATTGAAGTCCTTCTCCACACCCCTCAAATGTGCCAACAGACACATTGCACTGGCATCATGCACAGTCTTCTCAGACTCGACTAGTTCGAATATGAGACTGCGTTTGGCTGATTCGAAATCGGAATCCGAGATGAAACCACTGACCATCGAAGCTGATTTCTGGGATTTGAAGTGATCATGAGTTTATGTTTAGGCACCTTTGACACAGATAGGCCGATGTGAGACTCGGTAATCGGTCAACGCTTTTCTAATCAACTATACTTCAATAGCTACTCTAATTACAACCAGTGAACTAAAAGTAGTTCCCAGGTAGCTGGATCTGATACACACGTTATATACGGTGAACGAAACTGGTGAAGTCAGTAAATCTCGAAGTATGACGTCAGGTGACCAAGTCTAGATTGTAACTGGAATGACCACGGTGTTCGATGTCGATCATAATGTTTCAAAGAACAACTGACCAACACTTCCATTGATTTCTCATACGCTTGCAGTGGCTGGGCACAGCGAAACAGACGCAACATCAGGTAGTTGTGATCTTTGGTGAACGACACAGTCGCACCGTAGGCAAGGCCCTGGAATAGGGATCGGGTGATGTCGGGTGTCGGCACCCATAAAAGTGTAGGCGTCGGGTGTCGGCTACGCTCAGATGTCGGGTTTTTTGGAGATGGTAGCAATAGATACTGGAAGAAAACTGAATGAGATAAAAAATCAAAATACCTTTCCCCTGATCGTGCGCCACATTGGGCCTTCCAATTGACTGATACATTGCAATGCGACCAACAGCGCTGGGTAATCGGTGTGTGAACGCTCGATGGTACATGGCGTCACCTGCATACCGTATATGTGTGAAAAAACTGTGTTTCACACTGTACTACTGGCAGGTAGTAAACTTTATGCTTTTGGAATCATGCGAAAAAACTATGCCCTGAGTTCACCGAAAAATGGCAAACGCTTTTATCTTGGTCAGCACCCAGTCTGTTTGTTGAAGAATCAGTTTTAAATCTTGGCGAATGGATGGAGTAGCGATTGTCTCGATAAACTGCGCACCACATTTACAAAAAAGACGAAACATTTTGTTCTTCTGCTATTCTGCTCACCTGCAGAATGTAGCACGCATCGCTGGACCCGATCGTCAACAACTCGTGTTTGCCATATTCGGGCTTGAACGCGGACTTGCTTGTCGTTTCACCAGGTTTAGACAACGACCCATTGTTCGCATGTTTCTCTCTTTTTGATTTTCCAGCAATCTTGCCCAATTCAGACGTCAAGGTCGATCCAAATGTTTCATCACTCGCATCACACGTCACGTGAAACATTAGACGATCGGACGCGAACAGTGCGCGATAGAGTTGCTCGAAACGGTGCACCACCTGTGAAACGAGACAATGAGTGTGGATAGGCATTACAAAGAAAAGTAAAAAACGAAAGCTTGCATGCCTTATCTGGCGAGCGCTCCAACTGTTCCAATAGGCATTGCAACATCAATTCGAGTCGCACCACTGAATACAGCTGGCGATTACCATCTAACAAAAGGTAGCGTCGTTTAAAATCAAGTTATATACACAAGTATCACAATGCAGTCCACGCAGTGTATTGTGACGGGCTCTTACGGTGAATTATTAGGTCCCATTCTGCCGGTAGCTTTCTCACTCGATGATGATTTTGACAGGGACCAAAGATGCCGGTTCCTGATCATATTACCATAAAGATGGACTGCCACATCACTAAAAAGCACACCCACCTTTCTCACAAACCAACTGATTGAGCACAAATCGACACATCGAGCTGGCGTCACGTTTTTCCTCGGCGATTTGATTCGCGAGATTATTCAATACAACTGCGATACGATCGGGTTTGAACACCAGATGGCGACTGAGTCGACGCATCCACAGACTGGATTGGTCGTGGTCATCGCGGTGCACCTGGTGATAATGATGATAAAGTAGATGTTGGATTTTTTGTGATGTACAGGGTGATTCAAAAATACCCTCAAGATTGCTGTTTCTGGCCATAGCGTGTGATAGACTGAACGGATATTGTTCGTTTATAGCTTAACAATCAATCTATTCATGCGACCACAATGGATTCCGCGACGAATTTAGCCTCCTCCGATAAATTTTCGAAACCCCATTGCCACTAAACAGCCTATCATGCCAAACGACCACAAATCCTACCTGTGTTTGAAACACGAACTGATGCCAGAACGAGCCCTTATGTCCACATCGCGAAGAATACGACGTAATATCAGCATCAATGTGTTTGACCACATCCTCATATGACATTTCAGCACCGTCAGACAAACGGACAGGCGATTGAAACATTAATGAAGAAAGGGGCAATAGTAGGGCACGCAGTGAGGCGTCGATGGTGCTCGTGTCGTAGAGGGCGAGAATCTGTGGAAATCAGGGGTGTATTCTAGCTTCTTTGTAGTGACATGATCGAGACCATTTTTCAGGTCACTGTATGAAGGATCAAGGGTAACTACTATAATAATGATGTAACAAAAAAGGACATGAAGCGAAAAAAGGAATAAACAACGAGGTCAACATACATTCACAAAGTTCGTCTTACAGCTGTCGAGAATCGTAGGAATGTGCAGTTGTTCCAGCTTCAGCCGGTCACCGCCGGACTGTGACGTAGTCCTGATGTTAGAAAACTCATTGATTTTCACGGCCCCGATCGCGTCGATGGAATTGACGGTGCAATTCTCCAGAAATTCCGATGTCGGAACATCCTGAAGTTTGACAAATAATTCCAATGTGCTTTTGTTTTCAGACGGGCGTCGTCAGTTGAGGAATGTACCCGATGTCAACGAGACCATGAAAAGGCAGACAAAGGAAGAGACTAACTCGATGTTACGTAAACATCTGGTGGAGACACATTTGCACTTGTACCACTAATTGATCGAGTTCCAAAAACAAATCTAAGAAAACTGATGACCATAACTGTTGACAGTAAAGTCAAGGAACCTTTTCATTATTCTCAATCGCTTGTTCCAATTGTTCTTCGCATTTCTTCAGTCCGGTTTCGCCCAACTCTTCCTTTCGTTTTTCGACTCTGTCATTCTCTTCCTTGGTATGTTGTTGGATGAGATCACTCGAAGGCTTGCCGACAACCTGAGTGACCGAGGTTACAGTTGAATGGTGTCAACTTACATACGCATGTTTATGAGTGCAGACACGGCTGTCCCCATATTCATGAAGATTGTGAAACAAGAAAAAAACGAATGATTGGTTCACTCACAACCATTGGTTCCGTCTTGCAATGTGTATGTGTTTGATACAAAGACCAAACATGTTTTTCCAAGGTAAAAAAAGCAACGTGACAACAAAAAAATTATAAATTTGAGGCACAAACATCTAACGCAAATAAATGAAATAGGCACCCTCACCGATACATAGTGTACATGACACATAGTACATAGTTCAGAATTTTGAATGACGGGAAATTGCGGGAAATGTCACTATCGAAAACATTTCTTGGGAAACAGGGGCGGGAAATTTCCCGCAAATTTCCTACCCTCCCGCGAAATTCCGCGGACAAAAAATTCCCGCGCGAGCCCTATTCACAACCATCGGTTCGGTTTTGCTGTTTGAAAACAAAAGACCAAACATGTTTTTCCAAGGTAAAAAAAGTAACGTGACACCAAAAAAATCATAAATTTGAGGCACAAACATCTAACGCAAATAAATGAAATAGGCACCCTCACCGATACATAGTGCACATCGGGACCGTAGAATGTACGGAGCAGATCCAACCAATATGAATCGGGCTTTTTCAGCAGATCACGCACAATTGAGATGTCGTTGAGACGTTGTTCGAAATGCGATGTATCCTCGCCGTACAGAAAGTCACCTGCATTTTTATTTTTTTGTGCACTGAATACACTTTTTATAAAATATTTTCACGTTTTGTTCTTGTTGAAGGCTGCGATCAGATAAATGCGGAATGGCAATTTCTGCATTCTGCATTCCGCGTTTAACCACTCACCTTTGCGGAATTTTGAATTTCTGCAAGTAAATGTATGCTTTTGGTCAAACATCTCAGTTGCTGTTTGCGTTAACACGCAACATTTGAGGTCAGCACGCTGGAAGTTGTCATCGTCACCCAAGCGCGCACCATTCCGCAAAGGTGAGCAGATAAACACGGAATGCACAATGCAGAAATTTACCATTCCGCATTTATCTGCTCACCAATTTCCGCATTGCGCATTTATCTAATCGCAGCCGAAGAACAGGTCTATCGGTCATAAAAGTAATATAACAATCGTCGGTCGCTGATGACAGACAGGTCATTCTGCGTTGAGACACACAGCACCCAGTGGCGCATCCAGTTTTTGGCCAAGGGAGGGGCCATATTCCAAAACTCATTTTTATCTAGTGCTGGTCCCATTTTTGAAAAGTCTTTTTTATCTACTGCTTGTTTAGAATTTCGCGCTTTCACACCAAATACTATACAAAGTGTGACAATGCGCGCCAGGTGCGCGAAATTGGGACACTTTGACGCGCGTGAAAGCCAAATTTTATTGAAAATTGGTGTATCCGACGCGCGAAGCGCACGATTTTTGAACTTTTGAATTGTATGAGAATGAAAATCCTGCGATTTAGTGGTCCTTTCTTCTTCTTAATTCCGAAACGGTGGGCCCCGTTCAGGAGCCAAATGGACTAAAGGGGGCCATGGCCCCGGTGGCCCCTGGATCCGCGCTTGCCAGCATCCCGCCACCTACCACCCAATTAGCAACCAAGTCATAAATGTCCTTCAATTGAAACGGTGAGCGGGTCTATTCCCTAAACATGGTCCCGACTAAATATAACCCAACAAAACCAAAAGTGCCGTCGAACCAATAATCATGTCACAGAGCCTGGAGTGCGGTCTCTTTTCCATCGCGATCAACGTTGAATTAATGTGTTGTTTGAGGTTACGACGTAATCTAGTCGTGTCCAAGTCCTCCTAAAACAGTGCCCCAATAAAAAAGAACATGAAATCAGTTAAATTAAAGCATAGTTAAAACACCCCACCTCTTCGGAGCACAATCGTTTCATCAGTTTCAAGCACTTCTCAGCGATTGTTGGCAGTTTTCCCAGTTGGGTGCCGCTAAACGTAATCGTCAGTTGACACACACGCTGGTCGTCCATGGATATTGCCACCTGAGATGGAAAACTTAAATTTGGTGGATAAATTAGAAAAAGAAAAAGTAAAGCCCACTGACATGACTACAATCGGGGTCAGTGGTTTGCACGAAATGTTTCTGAAACGGCGACACTGCGCTACATGTGATGTGGTCATTCAGCAGATCCAGTGCGGTCATCGTTGGTACATCCTAAAGATGGAATTATCGGCAATATCAGTTGTAGAATATCAGCAAACAACAAGAGCACGAGTTTACTCAAGACACCCAACCGTGTTCTTCGGCCCGAGCCAGGACAGTTTCACTTCACCGGCACTTTCATCATCACTGGGACACACGATCGTACTTTGGAAATTTTTGGCCAAATCCGGGATCGGGGTCATGAACGGACGTTGCCAGGGCGTGGATAGGTCCTGTGAAAGGTCCGGAAACAGGTTACGAATTTGCAAAATACAATATTCATCGGTAAATGAATGATGCTGAAGACTTGCTGCTGTGCCAGCTGATGTGATCAATCAGCGACATGTATATTGTTATGGACGATTGGTATAACAGACACATCTTATACACCATCAAAGACTTGAAATCCATATATGGATGAAAAAAGCATTCATATGTCGACTTGCGACCACCAAACAATGTTCCTGAGAGGACTCGAACCTCCGACCTCCCAACCGGTCAGGCGCTCTATCCAACTGAGCTACAGGAACGAGCTCAGTGGCCGCACTAACCACTTCATAAACCATACGATACGCAGTGCACCGCATCGCACATACACAATTCTCTCCTCGTATAACGTTACGCTGCAGGGACTATACCACATGCGGACAGCGTATAATATTCTCGGGCTCGTAATACGCGGTGTGTGTCTATTCGCCAGACCACACATAACTTCTGTAACCACAAACTATCGCCAACCTTTCGCGACGCGTCCATTGTGTCTTCAAATGTAGCAATAGTGTTCAACAGTTTTTCGTGCTCAACCATGCCCGCCACGACCACGCACGTATTGCGAGGATGATAGAAGGTCGAGTGGAAATTGCGCACCTACAAAATACATTTTTGCGCCTATTGAGCACTCTCTTTTATCATTGGGTGAGCAACTGCCACATCATTTGCGGCTGAAGCATCACTCATTTTTGTTCACGCTCATGACTCACCGCGTCATTGCTGCACGTTGTGCGCAATTCCAACAAACGACCACCAGTTTCGTAGCGATAGCCGGATTCCGGTGGATAAATTTGGTTTTTGATCCACTGTGTTGTGATGCGAGTCAGATCCTGATGCAATTGCAAAAAGTATATCAAAATAGAGATTAACCTTTGAAGAACGCAAAAACAGAGTTTTGAAAGAACGTACATTTTCGTGCTCTTGCATTTCCGAGTAGACCACACCAGAATCCCGACCCTCGCCGTTGATATGGTAGACTTCAGTCGTGAATTGGTCATTCTGAAAATGTTGAACTTATTCAACAGTGTGCAGAATAACTCCCAAAAAATGCTACCAATAATTAAGCGAAACTTACAGTGAGCATCGGGTGGAAAATATGATCGAGATAAACGGGCAGCAGTTTGAGAAATCCCTCCGAGCCTGCAGTGAACAGGTCGTAATAGGTGTAGTCAATATCGGTGCATGCATTGGTGCCTGATGCGAAACAACGGTTGGCCACCATATCCAGACATCCCTGGATAAAATCGCAAAGTTTGTTCAAAAAATTTGTAAATTAAAAAATAAAGTGCAAACGTAACCTTCCACGGATATTTCTTGCTGCCCATGAACACCAAGTGCTCGAGCGTATGCGGCAGACCGTCATCAGTCTTGGCTTCTGTCGCTGAAAACTTTTGTGTGAAATAATAGGGACATAATGCTCCCAAATTTTAAAACCCGTCTAGACACCCAGAGGTGAAAATGCAAAAAATTCAGATCGCTTAAGAATAGGTGAAAGTAAACATCCAGAGAAGTATCATAAAACGAACCCAAACAAATGAAGCCAGCAACGACGGGTCCTTCGACATCAGCGACGACCACCGACAAGCCGGTTCGTTCTGACAAATACTTGACCACATTGTACATGCCATTGGCACGACTGCGTGCTATCACACGGAATGATTGAGACATTATCAGGGGCAGTGCAGTGCACGCAAAAAAGCAGTGTTTCAAATTCAGATTAAGTCGGCTGGCTGCTTCTAAAATAGGGAAATGCATTTCGTATCACACTTTGGCCATTAATATAGTTGCGGACGGAAAGGAACTACGGAAAAAAAAGGGCAAACTTTTCTCAATTTTTTTTAGAAAAGTGACGTTTTTGACCCTCATGATTCAACATTCTGTTTATGTTTATTATGTTTTATTATTTTATGTTTTATTATGTGTTATGTTTATTCTGTTTCAACATTATGTTTCACAATCATGAGACGACTTTTTTTGAAATTGGTTTGTGCGGATCCAATAATGTTCCTGTTCCACGTATTTCGGAAATGAAAGAAAGAGAAACGCATGTATTTTTTTAAAACACGCTCTCTACCTCGGTGCGTAAAATCCCTTTTACTCCCAAAACATTTGTGTGTTGAATAACGTTGCTGTTCGCGTAAGCACGCAACAAATTGAGGTCAGCCAGCTGGAAGTTGTCATGATGTCTCTCAGCCCGATCTCTTTCTTTTGTTTGCGAAAACCCGTGTAACAGGTACATTTTTTAATCTGGCCAAGCAAGTTTTAAAAAAAGTCGTCTCATGAGCTGGTGGCCGGACTATACCTATCATTTGATATCCTGTATTTGGAAATTTATCCTCTGGAAATTCGATTTTTTTTCGCAACATATAAAGAACCGGTTACTTCGTGACTATACCAGAGGTGGGAATCGGGCCGAGGTTTCCGGCCCGAACGGTCGGGCCGGGCCGGGCCGGAATGGTCGGCCCGAAAAGGCCCGACATCATCGAATTTCAATAAAAAATCGTGACCTTTTACGGTAAATTAGCCAAAATTTCTTGCGATTCAGCAGCTTAGGACCGACTTCTATGATTTTCAGGTATTGTTAAACAAAAAACTGTAATATTTGCACCAAGAAATTTTCTTCAAAATATCATCAGAAAAAATCGGGCCGGGCCGGACTTTCCGGCCCGAACTGTCGGGCCGGGCCGACCCCAGGACCTCGTCGGGCCGGGCCGGGCCGAGGTAACCCGGCCCGATTCCCACCTCTGGACTATATCAAAACAAAGTCAAAAGTGGGTGATTTGGGCCTCGGAATTCTTTAGTACTGGTAATTTATTTGCAAAAAAATTTTCCGAAAATATAAATTACCGTAATTTTAGTCACAAACTCACTATTACCGTAAAAAACCTAAATAGAAGGGGGACTCTATTAATTCACTTCACTAACCCCATTTCGGGGGGCTCTATTCCGGGGGCCTCTATTAATTCACTGACCCGAACCTGAAAAAATTGTTCCCAGAAATACCCCAAAAACCAATAAAAAGGGGTTTTAAAGGATGTTTTTTCGCTTGTAATCGCATTTATTCGTCTCTCTTCGTCAATAAGAGGCGTATTATTGCTCTGAACGAACAACAAACATGTCTAAATGTACCTGTGCACAGTGTAGTGGCAGGCAAATGGTTGCAACTTGCAACTTCAATTTGGACATTTTTGACTCAAAATGGCTCAAAATCGGTATTTTTTGTCCCAAAGAGGCAAAAAATCGCGCGCTACGCGCGGATTTAGTACGTCTACATACATTTTCATTAATATTTGCACATTATTACCAGTGTAGTACTTGGTCAGGGTGTTGACGATAGATAGATTGGGACCCGAAATGTTGACGATAGATAGATGACCCAAGTCCGAAATCTGGGGGGTCGACCCAAACTTGTTGACGATAGATAGATGGTGGGGGAGGGGTCGCCAAAAATCAAGGTATAGTATAGTGTACTAAGTTGGTAATAAAATGTGTAAATATTAATGAAAATGTTCTTAAATGTACTAAATCCGCGCGTAGCGCGCGATTTTTTGCTTATTTGGGACAAAAAATACCGATTTTGAGCCATTTTGAGGCAAAAATACCCATTTTGGAGTCGAAATGTGTTGACGATAGATAGATTGTTCCCAGAATTTGTTGACGATAGATAGATTTGCTTGCCCATAAGTGTTGACGATAGATAGATGAATTTGGGGGACCCCCCCACCCCCCCAAGTACTACCCTGATTATTACCGACTTAATGCACTATACTATACCTTGATTTTTGGTGACCCCCACGATCTATCTATCGTCAACAAGTTTGGGTCGACCCCCCCCCAGATTTCGGACTTGGGTCATCTATCTATCGTCAACACATTTCGGGTCCCCCCAATCCCAATCTATCTATCGTCAACACCACTGTAGTGCATAGTAGTGGCTGGGGGGGGCAGTGGTGTAGCTGGGGGGGGAGTGGGGGGGGAGCCCCCCCCTAGGTACAGTAGGTAGGTTGCCGCCCCTCGCCTGGTACAGTAGGTAGGTTGCCGCCCCTCCCCTGGTACAGTAGGTAGGTTGCCGCCCCACCTAACTCTTCACCGAAAACATTCATTTTTGGCTTAAAATTGCATAAAATTAGCATATTTGTCTGCAAATAGGCGAAAAATCGCGCGCTGCGCGCGAAATTAGTGTTTTAGGCCACATTTTCTTCAGTATTTAGACATAAAAAATTTCGGTTTCCAGATGACCCCCCCCCCAAGTGGTACGACCCCCCCCCTAGCTCGGCTGGTACAGTAGGTAGGTTGCCGCCCCGCATTTTGGGTGGTACAGTAGGTTGCCGCCCCGCCTGGGTAGCTACACCACTGGGGGGGGGTTGGGGGGTTACCCCCCCCTCTCAGTACTTACCTACCACAAAACCCGAGGGGGGTTGGGGGGTTGAGTACTTACCTCTCACAACTCCAAATCATACCTCTCACAAGCAATTTTATACCTTTTTAAGGCAAAAATCGGTGTTTTTCGACCTTATTTTCCCAAAAATCGCGCGCGCAAACCCACCCATAATACCTATTTTTAGGCGATTTTCGGCGAAAATTTTGAAAAAGTACTATTTTTACCTCAATTTTTTGCCAAAATTGTATCACAAAAACGGTGTTTTTTCGCCTTTTAGGGTGACCAAAATCATACCTCTCACGCTTCCGGTCCCAACCCCGCATCATACCGTATTGTCGGAAATAGAACCCGGGTGGTCTATTTTTTCACTGGGGTCATTTTGGGGGGTTCATTTTATGGGGGGGTCAATTATTGGGGGGTTATATTTTTCATTTGGCCCCCCGACGAAAAAAATCATTGTTAATAATGCCCATAAAAATGGCTTGTTTTCGGTATTTTCTAACTTCAACAGCGGCAATTATGCTTAAAAAGCTGTATTCTGTTGTGTACGCAAGCTTAAACAACGTTTGACACAACAACACAGCCCTACTATACCACTAATCTGTGGTACGGTGAAGGTTGGGGGTGGGGTTCTATTAATGGGGGGGTTCTATTTTTGATTTCGAGCCATTTAGGGGGGTTCAATTAATGGGGGGGTCAATTAATGGGGGGTTCTATTTCCGACAATACGGTACTTACCTACCTCCCACACATGGGCCTGCCACTACACTGCTGTGGTGGCTGGGGGGATGGGGGGCAGTGTAGTTCCTGGGGGGGAGGGGGTCCCCCCCTAAGGTACACTAACCGCCGCGACCAAGGTACACTAGTACACTAACCGCCGCGCCAGGTACACTAACCGCCTCAATTTTTGCCTAAAGTAGGCAAATTTAGGCCTAAAATGGGCATTTTTAGACCTAAAATAGGTAATTTTTAGGTCGATGTTGTCAAAAGTCGCCAAAATACCCTTTTTATGAAGAATTTTTTCCAAAAAGGGCCAAAAATCGGTCAAATTTTCTACCTCAAAAAGTGACTTTTTCCTGAATTTGGGTCTTCCCCCCCTTCCCCCCAGGTAGGTACACTAACCGCCGCACGGAAAAAAGGGGTAGGTACACTAACCGCCGCGCCGGACAGGAACTACACTGATGGGGGGGATTCCCCCCCTAAGGGGTATCTATCTCGAGTCAACCCTTAGGGGGGATGGGGGAAGGGTATCTATCTCGAGCCGACCCCAAAGAGTATCTCGAGTAAGCAGATTTATGGTTTTCAAAGGCAAAAATGGGTGTTTTTCGACCTCGGGACCCCCAAAAATCGCGCGCAAACACCCAAAAATGGTCATTTTAGGCCAATTTTCGGCAAAAATGTCAAAAAGTACCCATTTCGGAAATTTTTGGAAAAAAACCGTTTTTTTCCAATAGTTGCCGCTTGGAAAAATTTCCGGAAAAATAAAAACGTATTTTTCCGGGCCTCGGAAAAAAAACGGTTTTTTTTCGGTTTTTTTCCGGAAAAAAAACGGTTTTTTTTCCGGCCCGCAAGTATACCCCCCTACCATTAGGGTATCTTGGGTCGATTGGCCTGCCACCACACTGGTCAACACCTTGGCCAAGTACTACACTGGGGGATGTTACTTAGGGGGGCTCTATTAATTCACTGACCCCTTTTTTGGGGGGCTGTATTACGGGGGGGCTCTATTCCGGGGGGCTGTGTTTAGGTTTTTACGGTATATTTTCAACAACAAAACAGCATCTTCGTTTTCTTCAACTTTTATTTTAGTTACGATTAGGAGATAAAAATCTTTGGAAAATCATCCAGGTGCCCTTGATCATCAGGTTTAACCGTTACACGCAGCTGGCTGTGTGTGCATTAATTAATACACGTGTGTGTATTAGACAGCAGCAGCGCTAGATATAAGTATCAGCGGCTAGACGGGAGCGTGTGTCGGTTCGCTGGCTCAGCGGTGAAGGCGTTGGAGTTGGACTCGTGCCTGCGGGACCGCCGGTTCGAGTCCCGCCGGCGCCGGTGAAATTTTTTGTTTTTTTGGCTTTTTTTGGTTAAAACTAATTTATACATGCACAAAATGATGCGAAATAGTGCTTATAACAGTGAAATCGGGGTTGGGATGTCAAAACATAGCCATCATTTTTTGTTTGTTTTCTTGAGCTTAGCCTTAGGCTTGGGCTTAGGCTTTGGCTTAGGCTTAGGCCTAGGCTTAGGCTTAGGCTTAGGCCTACGCCTAGGCTTCTTGGGCTTTGGGCTTAAACGTAATCTGAAGCGGCTGGCCTCAAAACGCCGTTTTCTGCCTTTTATAGGCGTGGATGATTTTCCAAAGATTTTTAACTCCTCTTTTAGTTACGTATTGTATTGGTTGCACAATGACTTTATAAGAATTGGTCAAATTTTTTTCCTGAATTGTAAAGAGGGAAAGTGACGGGGTGGTGACGTTGCGTTGCGTGATCGCACACAAAGCATGTAGTAAAGAGAATGTTTCAGACCTGCGGCAACGTGGTTGATCTGCTAGATTATTTTCAGCTGAAAATGTTTTGTGAAAATCACAAATAGCACAGTAGTTAAGAGAGACTGAACGTGAAATCAGGATTGATTTTGATGAATTCTTATATGGTCATTGTGCGACCAATATATAAGTCGAGCGTACAGTCAAGTAAAAATCACCAACCTTGTTCATTCAGGCATGATCTTTCCGCTCGCTGCTGTGCTCCCGCTGTTGTACAAAATATCAATAACTGAAGTCATAGCCAGGTTCACGGTGAGGTCATGTTTACGAAATTCTGTATTTATGAATCGGGTACTGCCTTAGCCTAGGTAAACCCAGGCATAAGGTTCAAACAGCTGGACAAGAGCTTCAAGCAGCGTGTTAGAATTATTCGGGCTCAGTCATGCTTTTAGGTGTTAGGCTTAGCTGCGATGTCAGAATAGTTTCTATAATCGTTTTCAGCGCCACTGGAAACCCCAGGAACAGTTTCATCTCATTCCGGTGCCCATTCAGAACTTTTCTGGCTTAGTCCCGTATATTTCGGGAGTGCCCTGCGTAGCACGTGATGCTCATTTCCTTGTTGCTTTGCTTTACATGCCAATCCACCAACTGCATCCACCGCACAATTTGGCGCCCAATAAGGAAACTTTCAGCAGGCACTCACGAAACCATCGGTCAAATTTTTAGCGGATTAACCTATTATCATTATGTTGCGAGTGTCGAGTTCATACACACTTGCACCCATAACGTGTTATGAATAAAACAGCGGTGGAATAAACAATGGGGGCAAAGCTAGCGGCCGAGCAGCAGCAAAAATGAACGATTAAAAACAGCGGGGAAAACACAATAAAGGCAAACTACACCAACACGAGCTTGATTTCGCAGCTGGCAGAATGGTGACATTCTGACGTGGCTGCTGATTTGGGAAATGTTACACGTTGAAGAACACAAAGTGGAGCATGATCATTTTCTCTTTCTATTCGTTTTGAAAACACAGCACGTTCGAAATTGGGCTCGCTCGTGTTGGTGTAGTTTGCCTTTACAACAACGCCGGGGGGATGCAGCAGGTTCCGACCCAACACAACTCGAGACGATCTAGGTTAGTGTGTGCTGTCTGGGGCAGACTTAGGTTAAGCACGGAAACCGGGACACGGAAATAATTCCCATACAAAATTATTTCACTCATTTCCGTGCCGCGGAAATATTTCACGTGATTTTGAAAATTTTTATCCGTGATTTTGAAAATTTTTCACGGAACACAAAACACGGAAATATTTTCGTGTTCCGGTTTCCGTGTTGAACCCAAGACCGCCCTCACAAAATTTTTAAACCGGGCCCGTGGACCATAAACTCGCAAAGTATAATACGGAACCGCTTCTATTCAAAACTTGGATGAATTTCGAAACTGTTTTTGTACCCGCTGTTTTTTCACCCCTGTTATTATACACTGGCTTATCAGAAAGGCTATTCTTTCGGCTGTTTTTTTCCATTGCTCTTCTTCCCAGCTGTTTTTTCTAAACTGTTATTGCTCCCGCATCCGCTGTTTTTTCCACCGCTGTATTGTCCGTACCCCATCGCCGTTGCCCTGTGGCGTTGCGTGTAATTTAGCCGTTTAGGCGAGACTTTTCTGTTGTCAAACAAACGACGTCGTGGAAACGCGCACACCTTTGGGCTCTATGCTCGGCAAAAAAAAATTTCACCGTCATTCTGGATGAGCTCATTCCTCAAATCTTTTCAGCTTTCACCAGCCCCTTGAAATGCTTTATGTATGTATAATGAGAGATGCAGATCATAACTGTACACCATAAACCAAAGCAAGGAAGCAGTTGAGCATTTTTAGTTTTTTTGACGGCAAACCCGCGGACAAGCTCAGTTTTTTCTGCTTTGCGCATTTTGGTTTTGACACGTTGTCACATTGGCTCCTTTGTTTGATCTAGCCATCTGTCCATTTACTCACAGATACTAGTCAAAAATGGCTTGATGTCACTTGCTGGCAAATGCCCGAATAACTTTGACTCGGACTCGGTTTTATGTGCTCTTGAACGCCAGTCACTTGCTGTGATAGGTTTAGGTTCATTACTTCACGTTTTGAATGCGCCAAGCGTGAACTTCGTTTATTGAAAACTGTCATCAGTGTTTCGTAGTCTGCCTGACTGATGTTTCACATTTGAGGCCACAAAAAGCGTCATTCATATCAATCAAACAGATCGTGCAAATCAACGGAAATATTGTCAGGAACCCACTTGAGTTTAGTTTACAAAAATTGAATAAACAATCATGATCACACCAAACTATTGTAATAAGATTCTGGAATATCGAGCCAGTCGCCAGGAGCAACAAAAGCGAGCAAAACTGCTTTTAAGCTCCTGTGCGTTTCTTTTGGTGTTACAATCTCTTCGTAGTTTTAGTCTACAAGTTCCCGAGAAAAACTTTTAAGTAAACAAAAATAGAGCCAAAGCAATTATTAGTAAACTATTATACATACCTAGATGTATACGATGAGGCTCACTACGTTAGCAGTCATAAAGACTGCCAGAAAAATAAGATCGAGTTTCTGAAAGCCTTTCTTGATCTGTTCATCAATACCACTGTCACCATTGAGCTTGTCGCATAATTTCGCAATTTCCAATGCCAAATCAGAAATTGATTTTGATTGCTCTCGTTTCTCAGAACTGGCCGATGTTTCACGACTTGTGTGAGAGGATATGATACCAGATTTCCTCCCCTTCAAGCAGATCCAGGGTTGTTTGCCGACCGTTGTGCACCAGGCATGTGCTTGCATCAAGACAACAGCAACGACCGTGCCACTAGTGCACATCAGGAGTTGAATGAGAAAGAAGTAACCTAAAACCATGCAGTAACTGTTCGGGTTTCAGAACAATGCAGGGTGGGGGAAAGCAAACAACTTTACCCAACATCGGGAATTGCTGAAAGTTGCGTGGCAACGTGTCCGATACGGCCATAAGCATGACCGCAATGGCGAGCAGCGCCGTCAAGCCGAGGGTCACCTGTAAACTAGGGCACTGCTGTGTTTGTGGACGACCTTTACACCAAACTGACGTTTACACCGTCTCGAAAAGTCCACCCTGGGTTTCCTCTTAATGTCAGGCCTTGTCTTTTCATTAAGCATTTGGTTACAACATTTTGAATATGTCCATATGCCTTGCTTTTTCATTTCTGTCGCGTTGATGCGTGCTCGGTGTGAACAGTCCCAGCAGCGCAATGCTGGTCACAATCCACGTGGGCACCAACTGTGTCCAAACGTAGAACTCTGGTCGTCGCGCTATTTTCAGGGAGCGAACGTACACATCGAACACATCTTTGGTTTCCTGATTGTCCATGTCGTAGGTCATTTGCTCAATCGATGCACTGCATCCGATCACTTGGAACTCTGAATTTGGGGTATATTTTCGGGAACTTGACTTTCGACTATACGGCTTTTGAACGAAAAGGAAACGATTGTTTTTGTCGATGCAAGCTGACCAGTGCCACTGGCTTTGGCGCAGTGTCCGATGTGCATGGCCATGTGTTGTTGCAAACGAAGCTCCTTGATTGGATGATTCCATGACGTGTAGTTGGTCACACAGGTCTGAAATAGAAGTGGTCCAAGGCCTTTGAACTCCGTTCTCTCTTCATGGCCCGTCGAAAGCAAACGATTGCGGCCGTGACAAGGACGAAATATGCCTCAATTTTCGATTATGTAGTTCAAAACAATTAGTGGAAAGTGACCAACTTGAACATCGTTCGGAAAGTCACGCACATCGAATTCGCACTCAAACACCATGATAGCGGGCAGGTACAGCTG
The DNA here is from genome assembly GCA_030248065.1 of Rhynchonema sp. JSB1_4. NCBI lineage: Eukaryota > Metazoa > Nematoda > Chromadorea > Monhysterida > Xyalidae > Rhynchonema > Rhynchonema sp. JSB1_4. Next base: position 85,073 of record JASAMV010003527.1, read on the forward strand.
TACAGTGCCATCTGACAGGACGTACACAAACAATCGATCCTCATCGGGCATCAACGACTGCTCGTTGTTGCTGTACACACGCTCCGATCCCAGTTTTCAATTTATAGATGATTGTTGTAAGTAGCTAATCAAGAAGTTCAGTGCCAACAAAATCAAGATGCCTTGTGTTCGAGTGCAACATCGTGTGAAGGCGTCGACTAACATGTTCTGCGACAGAACGTCAGGCGTCCACACTTTGCTCGCCAGCAGCATTGTGCCTGTGATATTGTCGAAATCGACGGGATTCCAGCTCAGATGCGCATCTTGCCAGTACTGAAAAATGGCTTTGGTTTGAAGGAAAGGCGCAACAGTTGGTGGACTGACCATCACTCGATATCCTTTTGCGGTCACCGTCTCATCCGCCTGGTCCTGTAAGAATGTTGATTGTGTGACTCAAAAAGTCAAACATCTGAATCTGAGAGACGGTTTGACGAAGTGCAACCTTCCCATAAAGCTCAGTTTGCATATACCTACCACTTTCATCATGTTGCTAATGGGTGCGTAAAACTTCACAATAATTGGCTGACTGTTGTTTGGATAAGGTGCGATGCTGCTATCATAACCAGCCAGCAAATGTTTCGACAGCCGTTTCAGTGTGGCTCGTTGACTTGCAACCAGAACAACTGGCACTAGATGATGGCAGTAACAAGTGACAGTCAAAACGAAGGCAGTTTTCATTCTTGAGCTGTTTTCGGTGGCTATCTTGCGACAGTTGAATCTGCGTCAAGATTCAGAACATACTGTACAGTACGTTTGAAACTGCGTACAGCAATCGAGTTTCATTACCATGCTTCGCACATAAATCGATTTTTTTTCATTTTTTAAGATTAAAATTGATTCAATTTTATGGTGCCCCTCTGGTACCTTAAGACTCGAATGCTTTTTGATCTGAATTCAGGTTAAAAGCAGTTACAAATTTTAAGTATCAGTGAATACTTCAGAACTGTAATTTATCTTAATCTTAAAAATGAAACAATCGATATGCGTATGAGAAGCATGATGGTCAGTTTTAACCTGAAAGTAACTCTAACTCGATTGCTTTGCACAGTTTCAGAAAAATATGGTTTGTGCGCGATGCGCTTACGAACTTGTGAATTCAAATGATCTGCTCAATGTCATATACGTGTAGGTGTTGTTGACGTGACCATCTATCGTAACCGGGGTTACCAATGGGCTTGTAAGCCATTAGCAGCGTCAATGTCATCACATTGCTTCATAAAGGTTATTTGCATTTATGAATATAGGGCCTTTGGTACATCATCGGTCTTGTTTTCTCACACACTATCAAGGCTAATGCATAATGCTCACGCCCAAGCCAGACGAAAAAGGTTGGTTTCGTGACGAGCTTCGAGTGAGCACAAACGGCAGAAAGGAAAACAATAGAAATCAAAGTGTGAAGTTCATGCGAGGCTTCACGGAAGTGGGATGTAGCAAGCTGTTAAAGTCAAAACTGTCCCCTTTTTTAGTGATTACCTTCAGGCCTTGGATCACCGATCTCATAGGGTCTGATCGAATTTCAAGAGTTGAACTCGGGTTAGTAAACCACTGACAATATTGGGGGGTTGTTTGTTCCATGCGGCACGTTTTCTCTCTCTGTTGCCACTTGTAAAGACAAGTTGCGCTGGAGAGTCTTAGAAAATTAGATCATTTTACCGGCCAAGATCATTTTACCGGCCAGTGCGGCTGGATATACACACTTATGATATGCCCAGCTCATGAATATAACAGGCCGCCCCCACGATATGGCTTAGTTTTATAAATTGATTGAACTTGTAGGTCAGCATGCCAGGTTCCAACCATTTTGACGGTTGAAAGATCACTTTTTCACAATTGGCTTAGCACATTTTGCGCCGCTACTCTTTCACGTCAGTTTTCAGCTTTCACTCGGCAAAGGACCGTTTTCTCATAGTTGTTCTTCTTGTTTATTGACCTTTATAGTTTCTTTAACACATTCATGCGAAAGTGCACAACAGGTGGATTTTCCACGAGATTTGTGTAGATGACAACTGTTAAAGGAACATGTGTCAATATTGAAGTGGCCAGTCATGAGCGTTTATCAGTGCTTTCTGCAAGTCCCATCTTTTGGAACGTTTGACGTGCATACTAAATTACTACTGTTGTCTACCACTCACAGACTGTGGCAGCTGGCAGGCTCATGTCATCAATGATTGGATTTTGGATATAATTTTTTAAAACAAAAGTTAAATCGCTGTGCGAGTGTGCGCCCAACGTTCATTAAATTAAGCACAGTTGACTTGTCAAAAAAGTTTCTAGTTGACAAATGCCTGCCAACACAAGAGTGTTTCATTCTGCCACAAGGAACGAAAGACTGTCAAAAGTAACAGCACAAACTGGATTCATCGTTCAGTGTTCCTGCCGACAAGGTGTGTGTGTGTATGTGGTGCACAATTGAGATCAAAATAATGGCTGTTTCGCAAATGATGGTTTGCCATGTTACACATGTTATATATATTTATGGTGTCTTTCCCTGATGCGGCGTGATCCATCATTGTTCCATTACAATACATCTCTATCTCTCGCGTTCGCGTTTGAGCTCATTCCTTGATGCCAAAAAACGCCAAGCGAGCCCTCAGCCCTGAGTTCCATCCGAGCCACAAAGAAAGTCTTTTAAAAACCTGAGACTTGGAACGGAGTATCTGCCGCCTTCTGTTGGTCATGTGCTCCTGGCATAACTTCATTACTGTATGTATGGTCCTTGCTTTATAGAAACTGCCCGTTTGAGATTTACCGCTCACACCAACTTCAAGTACAGTGTTCCCTCTTTATAGTGACACGATCTGAACTTGGCATTTATTGTCATTATTCACTATTATACCATAGATGGTAACTAGCGTTAACGACAGGTTGCAACCAAAATCTGGCCAAAAATATTCAAAAGCTTCACGGTATAAGAGGGTGGTGCACTGTTATTTGTCGGTGTCTCTGATTGGGGCTACCCGATAGTTCGAGCATGCATGTAGTTGCCCGGTTCGGCCCTGGCGCCTGCACCAATAATTTTATCATGATGTATGCGAGCTTCCGACCAAGTGCTTGTACGTATCTTTCCACTCTCCGAACCAAATGCGAGTCCGCAGAAAATATGATGTCTGATAAGACGGTAAAGTTCTCGTGGACATGGTATGTACAGTAGGTACATACATCCATTCCAAGATGTGGTTCCCGCGCACTGTAGCAAGTTGTGTCTAGCACCGGAATCGCAACCTTTGGGAAGTATACCTACTTTACCGAGGTTTAGGCTCAGTGGCAGCTATAGTCGGTTTGTACATACACACATGTCCAATCCAAGGCTACTGATGCGTAAGTTTTCAATCAAGCCGTTTTTCACGCCTTTGGATTGGCTTGATAATCATCCTGTGGTACTGCAGACGTTTCGCTCGTGCGTGACAAATCTGCTTACAAAGCCGCTTTTTAGCTCACACCTTGACTTGGTTGGTAGAACATGCCGAGCTTATTTGGTTATACATGTTCTTTTTTCCTCGTGTGTCGTGTTCATTTCATCAAGCGGCAAGTCCAGCACACGCGTTTCACAGCTCAAACACCCATGTCAAGTCAAACCATTTATTTTGTCTCAGACACAAAATATATTTTTGCATCAAATAACAATAAAACAATAAACTCAGTCTGGAGATTTCGATCAATTTTTGTGATTTATGATTGTCTTTTTAAAAACCGTGTTTTTTGTATCCCGTTGCGTTCTTCGTCAAACTGCCGTAGTTGGCTTTGGAATTTCCTTTGCTTGTGGAAAGGTTACTTCTGGACGGTACGATGTGCGTGCCTTCCATCATAATAAGGTTACGTGTGACTTTCCATGCGAACGAATTGCCACTGCATCAGATGGATACTTTTGTCACGATGACCGTGGCTGGGAGCCCTTACCACATGGCCCTCATCCTACATGACACGCAAAACGAAACCAAAAAGTAAATTTTGATTAATGCCTGGGAACTCACACTGCCTTATACTATCTCATTAGCGCCCACCATATGAACCACATTACATGGCCAGAGATATGTGAACTTTACTGGCAACACGTGCCTTTGGTTTCCTACAAAGCATGACCGCGCACTCGGTTCGTGAGCTGAGATAAACTACGTACTGTAAGTATCGGAGCTATAGCACGGTAGTGCTAAGCGACGGCATCAATCCTTTCGCGAGTTCAAGAATGAAAACTCACGCCATTTTTCGAAAATGTAGCTTGAGAAACCCAAATTGCACACAACTTGTACGGCGTGGTCTTACAGGTTCACGCAATTATTCATCCCGCTGCGTGCCCACACGCGCGATTGCGGGCAAGATATGGTCGACATTTTTGACAATAACGGGTCGGGAACCAAACATTACTTGCTGACAGCAAAAATGTTGATATTGCGGGGTTTTCATACACGAGAAACGCGATGGTGCTATCGCCGATTTCATATAGGTCCACGTCTGAGACCGGTTTCAGACCCCGACAAGGAGTTTCGTACGTGAGGTGTGCTCGCTGGTGCCAAGTGCAGACGAAAACGTGCTTTTTGTGTGGAAAGAGTGCCTCTCGAAGTAAATCTCATCAAGAAGTTGGGTTACTGGAAATGTTCTAAATGCGTATGGGTTTTTGTACGCGTAAACATGATTATGTTATCGCCGGTCTCACAAGTGCACGTCTGAGACCGGTTTCAGACCCGACAAGGAGTGTTGTGCGTGAAGTGTGCTCGCCGGTGCCGGTATTGGCCAGAGGTTGATGTTTCAGCACGGAATGACACCCCATTTAGTGTGTTCGTTGGTGCGTTTTTATCCATAAACTTGAAACTCACAACTGCAGTGGCGTTTGATTAGAAATGCTGTTGGTGCAAACAAATTTTATGCATATTTTTAGGGAACTGCATATTTTGTGTTTGGTTTTTTTGTATTTGTTCATAATAACGCTTAATAACGGCACAAGAAGGAAATATGCCGCACGGGCATATAAAAGTCCGATACTAGAAAAGTTTGATTTCGAACTTCACACTGTAGTCGAAAAGGTCAGTGTTAAAAAGGTCGTTCGGTTCTTCGGAACAATGCCATGCCATATACGGTCCTGTTAAACTACGTACATATCATGTTTGAAGTACCATGCAGTCCCCTGTTTATCGGGGGATCCGCGGTAGCGCATGTCCCATATGGTTGTCCGGAGTTAGTGCCGACAGCAAAAATTTTCACTGGCCAGTAATTCCACAACAAAGCACCGATGGTTTGAATATTTAACCACAAGGTGCCTTAGGCCACCCTACACCTGCGTTCAAAATTTGACGTTGATCGGTACCAGCGTCGTGGAATTACGGTACCCAACGCCTCTCAAAAAGTGCAAAAACGTTCTTCTTCTTCTTTCTTTCTTTCTTTCTTTCTTTCTTTTTTTCCGGCAAAATGTTCGTTCAAAACTCAGGGATACATCGGACGAGAAATCTGTCGCGGTACAGGGGGTTTTGAAGGTCGAGAAACTCGGTGGTGACATTGGTTTTTGGATCCAGTACTTTTCGGAGTCAGAACCGGAACTGGAACCGGAACTCAGTATTTAGCCATGCAAATAAGTCGCACAATACTGGTCTGGTCATAAAGACAGTGCGTGCGGTATATAGGTTTTCGGGGTCGAGAAATCAAATGGTGACATTGGCTTTTGAATCCAGAGCTCTTCGGAGCCAGAACCGGAACTGGAACCAGAACTCAATATTTAGCCATGCAAATAAGTCGCACAATACTGGTCTAATCATAAAGACAGTGCGTGCGGTATATAGGTTTTCGGGGTCTAGAAATCTAATGGTGACATTGGCTTTTGAATCCTGAGCTCTTCGGTGCCAGAACCGGAACTGGAACCGGAACTCAATATTTAGCAATGCAATTAAGCCGCACAATACTGCTTTAATCATGAAGCCAGTAGGTGCGGAACATAGGTTTTCAGGGTCGAGAAATCTAATGGTGACATTGGTTTTTACATCCAGAGCCCTTCGGAGCCAGAATCAGAACTGGAACCGGAACTCAGTATTTATCAAGCAAATAAGTCGCACAATACTGGTCTGATCATAAAGACAGTGCGTGCGGTATATAGGTTTTCGGCGTCGAGAAACCCAACGGTGGCATTGGTTTTTAAATCTGGAACTTTTGGGAGCCAGAACCGGAATTAGACCCGGAACTCAGTATTGATCAATGCGAATAAATAGTGTAATAGTGATCTGATCTCCAATAATGTGTCAGCTGTTTATGTTTCTGGGGTCGGGGAACCGATGGTGTGACATCGCTTTTTTAGCTCTGACTTGATTGAGGTGTAAAACAGTAACATGAATACAGTAAAACCACCACAAGGTGAAGCTCTACATAGTGAATTCCTCTGTATAGTGAACGAATTATCAGTGTGATGATATGTATTTTCCGTCCACCGAATGAGAAAATGCGCTTACTCGATATAAAACAAAAATACAAGAAGAAAAATAATGCCTGCTGTCGCGCGGCAAGAATCAGGATATGGTTCTCGGTATCATGCTGGTCGCATATAAAACACATATACAAGATTGTTGACTCCCCAAAGTAAAAAGATATCAGTGGTTACGCACAGGAGCAAAGGGCGACTAAAAACATCACCGAAACAGAAGAAAAGCTTATTTGCCAAAAAATGAACAGGATTTAGAAAGAGGCATTGCATTCCTTTCGAAAAGTGAATTAAAAAGCGATACGCCATCAAGGAACCATATTGCGGCCAACGCATAATCGTTTTACCCACTCTTTATGCCGTTACTGGTACGAATCGAACCTGTGACAGCTTGCCGTCGTCGCCTCATTGCGCTATTGGCCGCGATATGGTTCCTTGATGGCGTATCGCTTTTTAATTCACTTTTCGAAAGGAATGCAATGCCTCTTTCTAAATCCTGTTCATTTTTTGGCAAATAAGCTTTTCTTCTGTTTCGGTGATGTTTTTAGTCGCCTTTTGCTCCTGTGCGTAACCACTGATATCTTTTTACTTTGGGGAGTCAACAATCTTGTATATGTGTTTTATATGCGACCAGCATGATACCGAGAACCATATCCTGATTCTTGCCGCGCGACAGCAGGCACTTTTCTTCTTGTATAGTTATGTACTTACGCTCTTTATAGTGGAACCTTCTGACATTTTTCAAAGCTACATACATACTGTAGCTGCCGTTAACCTCGTAATTACCATTCTGCTCGTGCGCAGTGGATAGTCTTGACCGTGACAAAAAGTTCCTGGTACCGGGCATAACTAGCAAAGACTGTACACGAGTGGCTACATAACAACCATATGTACTGTACATTTGCTTTTGGGCATGGAAAGACGGACATTTAACTTGAAAATCGGAGAACATTTGCCCGGAAATTCTCTCACGCCCTTCACACGCCAGTGAATCATCTTAACTGTTATAGTTGGTCACTGCAGCCTTCTCTGGTGTGTCAAGTCACAAAATGTACACCCAGGTAATATACTGCGTGTACCTAGCCCTGAAACCGGAAGTTGGCGTAGATTGTGAAATGAGAGTCTTTTTGATGCAAATGCCAGTATCAACCCTTCTTCCCTTTCAGTTTGCGTCCCGCGCAGGAGAAAGATTCATTTCTAACGCTTTTCTGTTACTGTGGGCGAAATTACTGGTTTTCTTTCCGCAAAACGAAGCATGAACCGACTGGCATAGATTGTGTTGATGATTTTCACGCTTTGGTACGCTGAAGCCGGCGGGCTGTAAATCAGTTTCTAAAGTGCCGCAAAACACACCCAAGACGCACAAACGCAATATGGCAGCTAATAAGCGCAACCATCTCGTTTCTTTCTCGTCGGGAGACCCGAAAAACAGCAGCGTTTTCACCAGCGGTTTTCACCATATTTTGAATAATCAAGCCGACTGCGCGCTTATAGCAGCAGACTCTGATTAGATTTAGTGCCGCGAGTGCGTAAATTTGAAGTACGGTACATAGATATACTGTACTATGACCATGCGAGGTCACTTCGGGAGCCTTTTATGGCAGCTTTTTACTCACGATATAGCAGTGGGTTGCTTATATTTCGCGCACCATCGCCATTATGGTGTGCTTCAGCATTTGTACTCGTTTCTGTGCTGTCTTTGGGCATGGGTCACCATGACCAACCGATAGCTTTCGCTTTCGTACCACTGTATGTATGTACCACCCATCTCGCGGTTTTTGTGGAAGACTTGAAAAAATAACTGTCATTCAAAGGCAGTTCAGTGATCTTGTCCGAACAGAGAGCAATGTCCAGTCGAGCTACATACATAGTTTAATGGCTGTTTTAACCGACTTGGAAGCATCGTATCTTGCAAAAAACCGCGTCTCAAAATTTGTATTCGTTCCGCAATGTCAGCAGATCATTTCGGGTCTCCAAACTCAGAGCAAAGTATCTGATGGGTTGGGTTTGAGTGATGTTTATGTATGTACTTTTGGATGCGTCGCCAGGCCAAGAGCCAACTACAATGTGCTCGTTTTTCCCCAGCGCTGTTTTTTTTTGAATTCCCATTTTAATATAAACCCGGTGGCGGTGTGCTCATCTTCGTGCCTGAGCGGTTCCAGTTATAGCTAAGGTCAGGAACCAACGTTTTGGTGAACAATTGTTGTTATATGTGTGCCACATCAACAAAGTTGGCCTGTCTGCGTCGTGCACTGGTTACAGATCGTGTGATTCCACTTCGTGCACTTGTATAAACACTCCGCGCGTGTGTGGGTGTGACATTGAACTTCAATGCAAGACCTAGTCGTTCTGAATCGCTCAGGCCGCGGACTTGTGCACCCCGGGGAAAGTGTGTAGTGAGAATATGAGCCTCCAGGCTCTGAAAAGCAAATGTGCTGTATATTGCCCTCATGATTAAGCAAAAAAGCATATCCGAGTAGACAACCACTTCATACTGGTATGTTTTTTTTATAAAAAAGCGTGCTTCATCCCCCGTGGTCTTGGAAGCGGAGTAATTACTTGGACAAGTATGTATACACTCGAGCTTCGGTTGAAGCACCAGGGCTAAGCTTGGTACTATGTACAAGCGTAAGTATGTACGTATGTACTTGCTGCAGCAAACTGTACAAATCCCTACATACATTGCTATACATACGTATGACTACAATAATGTGCAATTACAAATGCTCCAACCAAATTAATCAAAACGGCCGTTTTCAGCACTTTAGTTTGGTCGCCGAGCCCCAGGGGAGCGAAGGGTGCTCAAATGTGTCATTAGTGCCTAGCCTAACAAACAAACAAACACATGTATTGACGATGTTTTGCCACAAGCAAGTTCTGTTGCAAGATCACATGGTGCTGCTTTTCAGTTGCACCACCACCAGCCAACAAAGGGTGATATTTTCGAAACGGTGTAAAGGTGAGTAGGGTGTAAAGGTCGGTGTAAGCTCAGTCGAAAGCTCGGTCGGTGTCAGGTCGGTGTAAACATGAAACATTGCCTGCTGATAACGTGGAATGTTTCATGTTTACACCGAGCTTACATCAACTGAGCTTCCGACCGAGCTTACACCGACCTTTACACCTAACTGAGCTTTACACCGTTTCGAAAATACCACCCAAAGCCTACATACAAAGAAAGAAAAATGCCCCAAGGGGCATAAAAGAAATATGGTTCCCTGGCTGACTGGCATAAAAGAACGATACTAGCTTGCACCACTTTGCTGATGTTTCATTAGGCACTGGAATAAACGTAAGTGTGTTCTGAGCTGTTTGATACCGAAACAGTAGACATTGAACCATATTCCCGGCGCGTGCTGTCTTGCCACCAGAGACACAGGGCACGGAGATATTGAAAGATTGCAATATTCTCTTTATTTCTCTCCTTGTTGAACCATCGTGCGCAGCCGAAGACTGCACAGTTACCGTCGTGAGGTTGAAAAGAAGAAACAGTTGCCTAAATATGTGGGTTTGCACGAAAGTTTCGATATCGGCTGGGTGTTGATTCAAAAGAGTTCGCGCCGGGAATATGGTTCAATGTCTACTGTTTCGGTATCAAACAGCTCAGAACACACTTACGTTTATTCCAGTGCCTAATGAAACATCAGCAAAGTGGTGCAAGCTAGTATCGTTCTTTTATGCCAGTCAGCCAGGGAACCATATTTCTTTTATGCCCCTTGGGGCATTTTTCTTTCTTGTGTCGTTCTTTTATATCGCGCAAGCGCCAAACAGAGAACCCGGGATAAATCAGCCACAGAAAGTTTTCAGTTCCGGCAAGCAATGGTTCTAACTAAGAAAATGTCGACCATCAGACTTTTCTCAAGTAATCAACGCACATGAGCGCAATGAGGTGTGGGGGTTAGTTTAAGGATGCTGTACTTTTTGGCAGGATATATGAGTCGGTGGTTATCGTGACATAAGGCCAATTTTGTGTTTCGATTTCACTATGGGGTTCTAACAATGGAGACACGCTTGTGTCTGCGTCTTCACCCACCACTGAAACAAAACCAACGCAGTGCCCCACCCCCACGCGCATGTCCATGCTTTTGAGGAACATGGTAACTTGTCAAGTTATTTATTTTTTTTAATTTACCGCCAGGTATGTATTTGACACCCTAGGTACCATCATTTATAGCGCACTGATTGCGCATCGTCTCAGAGAATGGCACTTGTTGGTTTAGTACCAAGCAAAGCTGTGCAATGAACTTCCATGCAACCTGTCCCTTCAGCTTCAGCAACGAAATAAGTGTCAAACACCAGTCTCCAGATTGCTTTGGTGTTGGCCGCTGCATCTGATCTTGGATTCAATGTTACGTAAAAACTACTATTTAACTTTCCCACGAAAGTCAAATTATACATGCGGAAAAAGCTTCGAGTGTTAGAGAGCAACAGCAATTAACAAGTTGATATCTTGTGGGTATTTTATCATGAATGACATCACAGCGCATAAACTGCGAACCGCACCTGTGCTTAATAATTAATCTCAAATAAAAACACGAAAAAAACTGAAAAATGTTACCCAGAATTCATTAAAAGTTAGTAAGATAAAACAAAGTTAGCTGCGCGCGTGAATGTTTGAACCCGCGGCCTTTCATCTTCAGTGCTGCGCGTTATACCGCTCGGACATCGCTTCGCCAATCTCCTTCACAAGCTTTACTACATATGTAACTACGCGTGCATTGCTGCATTGCCTGTTGTGCTGGCTGCCTGTGTGTGTGTGTGCTGGCTGCCTGCCTGTGTGTGTGTGCTGGCTGGCTGGCTGTGTGTTGTGGGTAATACATTGTGCGCTTTATCAATCAGGCAACTGCGTAGCGTGCACTAATGCATTGTTGTGTGTGTCTGAGCGTCCATTATGGCTCTTTTTGAGCTGAAAAACATTTAACCAATTGGAATTAATATATGTTTGACGTAACAACGATTAAAAACACATATAACCGCTGATTTTGGCTTTAGAAGCATACTTTCTGTACAAAAAGTCATGGTCTGGAACCGTTCATACTAAAAGTTACGAACTCGGCGATAGCACCACCGTGTTTCTCGAGTGCGAAAACCACATATACAACTTTAATAGTTCTGGTAACCCAACTTTTCGGCGAAATTTTACTTCGGGAAGCACACTTTACATACAAAAAGTCGTAGTCATGGTCTGGAACCGGTCTCAGTCGTGGAGTTACGAAGTCAGCGATAGCACCATCGTGTTTCTCGTGTGCGAAAACCCTATATGCGATATTAACATTTCTGGTGTTCAGTAACGTCTGGGCCCTGACTACTCTTTTGTGGAAAAAAAAGGGAAAGAACGTTTTTACAAAAATTTCAACTGTATCTTGCCCGCGATCGCGCGAGTGGGCACGCAGCGGAATGAAATTTTGTGTGGACCTAGAAGTCCACGCCGTACAAGTTGTGTGCAAGTTTGGGCTTCTCAAGTTAAGTCTTGTGAAAATGGCGTGAGTTTAAATTTTTCAACTCACGCAATATAAGGAATCAACCATAGTCGCTTAGCATTACCATGCTAGCTCCGATATGTATGTTAATTATGTATACTCAGCCAGCTGTTGTCACCTAGTAAAATTATTGCTTACAGTTACAACCAATAAAAGCGGAATGTTAATCTCACGATGTTTAGTCATTGAGCAGTACGTGCAAGGCCAACGTAATTTAAATTTACTAAGGTTTGGAAGCGCATAGCGGATTCCAGTTTCAATACATCGTCATAATAATTCTAAGACAGGAAATCGTACGGTGTATTTCAGTGTTCATTGATTCCATTGTTTTAATTATTAATTAGTGAAAATGATCTTCTTGTTATTGCAGCATAGCGCAATTCTACAATGATCACGTGAAACATCAATCAGGTGGTCTAAAATTTCATGGTACGGTGCCGATTTTTTGCACTCATCCAACAACCGAAGTAAATGCCAACTGCTCAGCTTAACCTGACCATGAACTCAACGGACCAACAACTTTTATATGAATCGAATTGCACTAATTTTGAGACGAACTTTCTACCGGAGAAATTCTGGATGCTCGTGGTATGCGGCTCGGCAATCAGTTTGTGCTCCATGGTGGGTGAACACTCTTGATTGAAATAATTGATTTGGACTGGAGTTGGTGACCGGACTGATTGAACCCGGATCTGGATTGCACCGCTGCACGTGTTGCACATATTTTTTTGACAACTTTGACCACGTCCAAATTTCTGGCACCAGTAAGATACGAGGTACAATGACCGGAAACGAGTCAGATGACACGGAGGAATTCGCTCGGACCACCGGAATCACCATGAAAAATCGACGTTCCATGTGCACAAATTTTTACCTGTTTCAGGTTTGCAACGCATTTGTGTTTCTGATGCTGATCTCCGACGAGCAACAGCGACGAAGTCACATGTATTACATGATATGGATCGCTGTGTTTGATGTTTCAATGGCTACTGTGTTCATATTGGTCTTCACCGTCATGGTGCTCATGCAGTATTTTCATGTGAGTTCTGTTCCATTTGCGTCATGGACACGTAGGAAACTGGGTGAGCGAACTTTCTTCGGGCATGTGAATGTTTCATCTAGTGTGTGCCAGATGTTTTATGCAGCTAATTTTGACCGGCTTAGCTGTCTGGAAACAATTTTTACGTTGAGCAATCCAAGCATTTTACACAAGTTCGTGTCCGGCTCTGCTGCCGATCTTGTCATCTGACAATTTCTTTTGCGAAAGGTCGTTACCAAACTGCGGAGATCAGTTCTCTTTCTTCAAGATCGAGCCAATGTACGCTGTGTGGTTCAGTTACGTACATCCCATGTTTGCAATCAGTCACGTGATCATTGTCACATCGGCCTATCTGATTATGGCTGCCACCGTGGAACGATATTGCAGGTACGGATCGGGGTACTCAAGTGTGGTATATCAATCAGCTAGACTTCAATTTTTTTTTAAAATAGCGGTAATCCGCGGACGATTTTCTCCAAACAGACTTTCTCCAAAACCTATGTAATGAATCACTTTGACGCTGGTCGAATTCCACCGAGCGCAACTTTATGCCAAAATGCGGTTCAAACAAAAATTAGAAACTCCGTCCACCGGTGCGCGTCCTTAGATGCGTTAGCACTGATGATGTCTTGACACACCGTCCGTATGTACTGTTCCAGACTCCAACAACGACTGCAAAGCTGGTACGCATTTCTATCGGCGCGTCGTTTCACCATGTGCTGTGTTGCGTTTATACTTGGCGTGCTTATTCGTGGTGGGGTGTATTTCGAGATTCACGTGGTTGAACAGGAAGGCTGCACCGGCGCTGCAAGATACGTGCTCGAACAGACAGAGCTCGTCGAGAAACACGATTTCTACAGAAGGTGGGTCGAAGTTTGTTTTCCAAGAAACATGTCGCACGTTGGACTGTGTGTCAAACACGGTCATCTGTCCGGTCTTCATCACGTGACTTTTTGAAAATGATATACTGAGGCCAGAAACTTTGACAAGCATAAAAGCGGATTATTGACCGTCTGGGAGGGAACAAGGCTGGTCAAATTTAGCGGCATAAATATAAAAGTCATGTGACCAAAGATTCTACCCAATCATCAAGTTTGATTCCAGCTCATTGTGAAACATAAGCGAGCTCAGCAGGCACCACGTAATTTCGTGCCATTCCAGATACTACATGTACATCGCACGATCAGTGCTGTCAATCGCTCTGCCCTTCGCTGTGTTGACATACTGCAACGTTGGCATTGTGGCCACTTTACGCCGGTCGCAGACATGGATGCCCGCACTCATGTCACTCGCTGTCAGCGTCGGCGCACCTGAGGTATGCGTGATGTTTCATGCACTTGAACAACACTTGTCACGTGCCTGTTCCCACGAACGTTATTGCGCTCGGCAGGCAAGCACGAAGTTTAGCGTTGGTCGAAATTAGAGTTGTCAATAAATCTCGAAAGAGCCCAAATGCAAAGTTATGAGTGGTTATTCATCAAGCCAAGACTGGACTGATTACCGTGGTTGATATTGCCCATGTAGGGTGCCCACTTGTGGACGGGTGATGATCCGGTAATGTGTCCCGTCTGCAGTCATGCCACGCTATGCCATTTCACAGGCCGTGTAGAGTGCAACCGCCCGTATTTTTTCTCACAAAATCCAATTTGCCAGGCGAGTCTAATGGCGTCCACCGGTCATACGGGCGAGCTTCGAAGCCGAAATGCTGGTCAAACTGGTAATCGCTCGCATTCGTCTGTGCACGAATCAACAAGGATGCTGGTGTGGAATTTTTTGTTTCGAAACATTCACCAATATTTATTGAAACATCACTATTTATCCAGGTGATGGTAGTAACGTCCTGGCTGGTGGCCAACCTCCTCAACGTGGTCATTCTTTTCTGGGAATTCATTGACCAGCGTGGTCTGCATTCCGAGCGACTACAGTACTTTTACACGTTATCGTCGGATTTGACCAGTGTATTAATGATCCTCGGTGGCGCTATCCGGCTGCCAATTTACTATTTTGGCTGTTTGGCGATCAGAACCCGTGTGCAGTCAATTTGTTGCCGTTTGCGACCGAGTAGTTGTGAGAGACATCCAAGTACTCCGTCACCTAATAAACACCACAGAACCGCACACCAGAATAACAACAACCATTGTCACAACTTTGCGCCGGGATCTGACCAAGCCGAAAGTACCCAACTAGATAATGGACATTTGCCTGACGCACTTGGGCTGGATGAGGAGAGCTGCATCGAACTCACCGAATCAACTGCAATAAGTCCGTTGACCAATATGAATCTAGGATTGTAAATAATAGAGCTTTTTTGATAGTTTATTTATTACTGGTGCCAAGAGTGTTGTGATTTCACAGAGTAATTCATCGGGGTTATACCCTTTAAGATTATGACGAAACGAGCTTTCCTCTCACAATTACATTGGT
This sequence comes from Rhynchonema sp. JSB1_4, assembly GCA_030248065.1. Taxonomy (NCBI): domain Eukaryota; kingdom Metazoa; phylum Nematoda; class Chromadorea; order Monhysterida; family Xyalidae; genus Rhynchonema; species Rhynchonema sp. JSB1_4. Next base: position 100,449 of record JASAMV010003527.1, read on the forward strand.
AATTATTCAATTGGCCTGATGATGATGATAAAATTATCGCAGACTATAACAACAGCATTTTGAATTTATTTGGTATCGATGCCCGCGGCTTGAAAAACTTATGTCGAATTATTTTGGAAGCATGGAACTTCTTTTACACGGTCCAGCACAACGGGATCAGCTTTTGATCACATTCCTAATCACGCTGTACATGCGCTCCTGTTCGGAATCTCCTTTGGACCCTGAGCTTTCAGAGGATTCAGAATTGTCCTTTGATGACGGCACAGAGTCAGTGATGTTTGAATAATCGTTGAGGTCGAACGAGAACGAATGTTGAGGGTCACTCGCAGCAATGTACCTCGGCAGCTGGCACAATCTGGCCAGGCCCCAGCTGTCCGGCCGTTGCAAGGCACGATTATGAGGAACACGATGTTTCTTTGATCTGGAATTTGCAAAATCTTTAGGAAAATAACATACGAACAAAGATTACACTAAAGGTACAGTATACCTTTTCGATATTATTGGTGGCATTCTGACTTCGGGTCGATTATGTAAAATATCAGCACACTCGGCACAGGCACTCTGTAGCAAACGGGGCAGGCGGTCACTTATGCTCTAAAAATATCTTTTCTTTTTGAATATTGCAATTTTGACAGGAAACCACAAAAACTTGCGTAAAAAAACTGGAACGTACCCCGAGAACATTATGTCCCGGTTCGAATGGGTTCACCAGAAACATTCCCCCCGTCTTCGTACTTTTGCCCTGACCAGACAGCAGACAACACTCATATCCGCCCACAAAATCCAAATTGGCGTAGAAATGCATAAATTGCGATAGTAAATCGTCAGTCTAAAAATTATGGAATTTCATCGTCAAATTAGATCAAAAATTACAAAATCCAATGAACCAACCTCGCTCCGATTGCGTTTAGCAGCAGCGACCAAGGCACGCATGAATTCCGAGTCAACTAAATCCAGTTCCGGACCGTCAGTCGAAGCGAATAATTTGCCCAAAGGCGGCAGGAGTGGTGGAGATGTGTTCTGAAAAAAACGGAGAAGTTCCCTGAGGTTATTTTTTTGTTTTATCGTCAGTACATTTTCACAAACCTGCAAGAAATGCACCACGAGCGACAAGATTTGAAAGCTGCTGAATAGATGCACGTGAGTGTCGTCAGAGCGCGCCAAGCCCACTTCTCTAGCCCAGTACTGTAGGCTCAGGATTAGGGGCTTGATTCGCGCATCAAAATGGGCCAGCGTCCATTGCAGCTTGGTCATGTATTGTTGCGCATAGTGACTGAAACATTAGGTTATGACAGTTTACTTGTCAGTCAAACATCGTATGCGCTCTCCATGTCAGCCATGACCCTCCATCTGGTAAAATCCTCCATATACGCAACCAACATTTTAAACGACCATGTGGTCAAAATCTGCCGTTAGCCACAAAGATTTCCGCTCTTTCCCACAGAAAATGGCGGGTCCCACCCAATCACTATAAAGAGGGCAGACTGTGCACAACAATCATCAAAGTGCATTACCCCGGCGTGGCCACAGAAAAATCGTATTCGATATCGATGCCGTGAAATCCGAATTTAATGAGCGGCACCCGTGCTCTGTCAATGATCTGTTTCACCACCACACCAGGCAGAATGCTGTTGAACACGTAGCGAAGTGCTGTGAAGATGTGCTGGAAAGCAACGAACGTGAAATGTACCATGGTTTGTATGCAGTTTGTTTTCAGATGCAGTCAGTGGGGATATTGTGTATGTCGTGGTGACACAAATGGTGTGACATGCGTCCATCACATAAACTCATGCAATATTTGAAATAGGAGTAATTCATGTGATAGTATTAAATGCGAACGTAGCACCTTGTTCGGTTCGTATGTTGCGATATTTTTGAAACACTAATTTCGAATTGTACTAATCAGTGCTCCAATCAATCGCAAAACAGCAAAAATCAAACTGCGTTGTTTCAGATTTGACACGGTTCACAGAAAATGAACACAAAACACTTCCTACCCTCGCAAACTCATGCGATGCCTTAGCGCTCGAGTTGTTCCGTTTCGCACTTCCTTGTAGTCGGGGAATTTGCTTGCCCATAAATGCAAACGATATCGAGCCGTCATCGTCATAGTCAAACTTGTCGTTGTGGTTGGAGTCACGGACAGAAACATTCTGGAATCAAACAAGTCATGGAATCGCGCACACATGCACAACAACTCCATAAAATATGGGAGCGTAGATTGACTGTACATAATTGGTCATCGTTGAAAGAAAACTGGAACAAAATCACCACAAAATCAACTAAAAGTTGAAAGATGCGCCAACCAAAGCATCAGCTCCATCATCCAATCTCATGCACAAATCAATATCCGATGATGGCTTGCCAAATCCATTCACACACGAACCAAACGGCAGAATGATACAATTCGGGAACAAGCCAATGAGTGCGTCCTGGAAAAAGTATTTTTAGTCGAAATGCAAAAGTTAAATTGACAACTCTTCAATCCTATAGTGCTCAGCCCAGTGGGTCAGGCTGCGATTAGATAAATACGGAATGCGGAAATCGGTGAGCAGATAAATGCGGAATGGTAAATTTCTGCATTCCGCATTCCGCGTTTATCTGCTCACCTTTGCAGAATGGGGAGCGCTTGAGTGACGATGACAACTTCCAGCGTGCTGACCACAAATGTTGCGGGTTAACGCAAACGGCAACTGAGATGTTTGACCAAAAGCATAAATTTACTTACCGAAATTCAAAATTCCGCAAAGGTGAGCAGATAAACGCGGAATGCGGAATGCAGAAATTTGCATTCCGCATTTATCTAATCGCAGACTCAGTAATTTACATCTTCAAAAACACATTTTTTGAAAAAAAGAACGGTTTTTTTTTTCAAGTAAGTTACCAGTACTTAGGGAATTACGAAGGACGAAACACGTTTTCAGGCAGTTTTTGGCTCGTCTATGGCTTAACAAGCGCTGCGTGTGTATTTTGGCGCCGAAAGCCTTGTTTTTTAGGAAAACAAAACAGCTTTTTCACTATGGGCACTACGTTCAAACCTGAATATAAGTGGAGACGAAAAACGCCATGCGAACGGTGGCCTCGTCAATTGTCCAGAGTTTGGAGAGAGATTGCATTTGAGATTTGAGCTAGAAAACACAACAACATGCAGTTTGGGTAGACCATGTGATTTTTGTCCATAGAATTGCACAAAACTGAACTTACCGAACTGCACTCGTTCAGAATTCGCTCAGCAACGGGCGTTTCTTTCATCAGACTGAATCGCCGTGGTCGACCGTCAGCTGAAATTAGACAAGTTTTATCATTTTACAAATTCCTGCTAAATAATTATGTACCAGGAGACAGGAACCGACCACTTTTTCGAACTAAGCTCAAATATCTCATTCTTGTGGGCACAGTCCTGGCCAGGGAATAGTTCAAATGTCGTGCACCGCGACGCAAGAGCTCAGAGACGTGTGACTCGCTCTCTAGTTCCATCAGGAAATGTTGCGACTGAAATATGTGACAGTGTTTGCATGTTGTATCGCAACCCCCCTTAGGGCAGACTCAGGTTGAACACGGAAACCGGAACATTTCAGTGTTTTGTGTTCCATTTTTTCAAAATCACGGAACGCGGTAATATTCCCGTGGCACGGAACATGGAACGGAAATAACGCAGGCATGCAAATGGTGCTTTTCGAGTGATGATGACAAAAGCAAGCGTGCTGAAGTCAAAAGTTTGCGTGTTGACGCGAACAGCAATAATTTTCACGGAAACCGGAAATATTTCCGTGACACGGTTAGGGTTAGAGGTCGGAGAAAAAAAGGAGACACCCGACACCCGACAGTTGCAAAAAAACCCGACACCTAGTTTTTGAAAAAAACCGACACCCGACACCTATTTTTGGAACAAAAACAGGCAAATTTTTGCTCATTTGCATCATTAGTGCATTTTTTGACTCAAGCTACTGAATTCAAGTCTTTTTACACGAAACAAGCACCAAAATAACACATTCTGCGTCTTCCAAAACATTTGGTTCGAAGAAAATTTTCTCTCAAAATTCTTCTCTCAGTAAAACTGATGTTTTGAACCTAAGTGTCGGGTGTCGGCTGTCGGGTCCCAAAAACCCGACACCCGACATCTGGAGGTACCCGACAGCCGACACCTACAGTTTTTTTATCACCCGACATCTCGCTAACCCTAGACACGGTTATGAGTGAAATAATTTTGTATGGAAATTATTTCCGTGTTCCGGTACCCGTGTTTAACCCAAGTCCGCCCCAAGGGCTCGGATTTTTTACTTTTGTCAGGTATTTACCAGTCTTTTGCTCCATACTTTCCTTCGAAAACTGGAATATTTACCCAAAAAAACCTTTCTGAAGACTTCCCAATTGGCCTGCCCTGCGGGACAACCAAGTGTTATGCAATGCGTATGCTGCGAAGATTAATACGCTTATAATAACGTATTCATACAGCGTAGAACTTTCGAGACACGCCAAAACGTATGCGTTATGCGTCAGGTGAAGTTATGCTTTCGGAATTTTACGTGCCAAACGCACCGATATGGGGTGCACAATGCAGCGAGTGTCAGCACCCAAACAATCGGCGACGGCGAGTTCAGGCGAATGCTGTGTGTTGCCAAATACCAGAACCGAACGACGGGCCTCGGACACGCGTTGGTCGAGCATTTTTCGATAGGCCACGTTGAAATCTGGATGAACACAGGTTTGATTTGTTGCTGTGATGGTTGTATGATACGAGCGAAACTCGTGAAAATTGCATTCGAAAAAAGCCAAACGCCAGCCAAACCAGTTTGCTGATCGAATCTTGATCCGCTTATTGGAGAAGCCGAACTCCATGAACCCACAGAGGACAAACATCGAATTCCATGGGGATTCAACGCTCCGATCACAGCACGCAAGCGACACCGTTTTATTGCTGCCATTTTAGTCTGTTCCTTGTTCTTTATATATTTTTTAGGAATTTACCGTGGGTAGTAAGCGTCGTAAACCGTAAACCTTGCAGCAGAATATAGAAAATAAAGATTAGGATCGACCCGGCCCGGACCGAGATTCCGGCTTGTTGTTGCGGACGGAAACTCCCGTTCCCCTCCCCCCGGCAGTTCCTGGGGGCGGGGAGGGGGTCCCCCTTCGGGTACGTCTGTTTCCCACTCCATGGCACGCCTGCCCCCACTGTTCCCCTCCGGGCACGTCTGCTCCCCCAATTTTTCCCTAAAATGGGCAAATTTAGGCCCAAAATAGGCATTTTAGGCATAAAATGAGTGATTTTTAGGTCAATACTGTCAAAAATCGCCAAAATACCCTTTTTATTGAGATTTTTTTCCAAAAAGGGGTAAAAATGAGTCAAATTTTCGACCTCAAAAAATCACTTTTCTCTTTTTGAGGTAGAAAGTTTGACCAATTTTTTCGCCTCTTTTAGGAAAAAATTCTCAATAAAAAGAGTATTTTGGCGACTTTTGACCGCATTGACCTAAACATCACCCATTTTAGGCCTAAAAATGCCAATTTTAGGCAGTGATGTTGTTGGTCCGAGCATGAAAGCTAGCTAGCTGGAGGGGTCCAGCGTAAGAAAGCTAGCTAGCTAGCGGGGTACCCCGATTTGGGTGTATTGGTCCAGAAGTCAAAAACAGGGGTACAAAAATTGGTCGAAATTATGCTAACATAAGCCTTTAAATGCGTATTTTTGTGCACGTGCGAGAAAATTTGAACGACTTTGACCATTTTGGCTCATAAAATGGTCATTTTGGCACTAAAATCAACACTTTTTTTTACTTGGTGACCGGAGCAAGAAAGCTAGCTAGCCAGTTTCGGGGGTATGGGTTTCGGAGCAAGAAAGCTACCTAGCAGTTGGGGGTAATACCCTCCCCCAGTGTACTTCCTGGGGGGGAGGGGGTCCCCCCCTAAGGTACACTAACGGCCGCGACCAAGGTACACTAGTACACTAACCGCCGCGCCAGGTACACTAACCGCCTCAATTTTTGCCTAAAATAGGCAATTTTAGGCCTAAAATGGGGTGATTTTTAGGTCAATGTTGTCAAAAGTCGCCCAAATACCCTTTTTATGGAGAATTTTTTCCAAAAAGGGCCAAAAATCGGTCAAATTTTCTACCTGAAAAAGTGACTTTTTCCTGAATTTGGGTCTTCCCCCCTTCCTCCCCAGGGAGGTACAGTAACCGCCGCACGGAAAAAAGGAGTATGTACACTAACCGCCGCGCCGGACCAAGAACTACACTGCCCTCCCCCCATACATAATAGTGGCTGGGGGGTTACCCCCTCTGAGTACTTACCTACCAAAAACCCGAGGGGGGATTGGCGGGGGGTTGAGTGCTTACCTCTCACAACTCCAAATCATACCTCTCACAAGCAATTTTATACCTTTTTAAGGCAAAAATCGGTGTTTTTCGACCTTATTTTCCCAGAAATCGCGCGCGCAAACCCACCATAATACCTATTTTTAGCCGATTTTCGGCGAAAATTAGGAAAAAGTACTATTTTTACCTCAATTTTTGGCCAAAATTGTATCACAAAAACGTTGTTTTTTTCGCCTTTTTGGGTGACCAAGATCATACCTCTCAGCTCTCACGCTTCCGGTCCCAACCCCGCATCATACTTACCTCCCACACATGGGCCTGCCACTACAAAAATGTTTGTCAAAGATACTAAAATTTCTGACGGATTCGGCAAGTAAGTGATCAGTATTGTCTATCTGACGACTTTTTCATGGAAAACAATGAATTTTCAACCAAAAAAGCAGGTTAAAAAATCGCAAAAATTATGACAAAAATTGGGTTAAAATCTGAGCTGAGCCAAAAATTCGGGCCAGGCCGGGCCGGAGATTTGGGGGTTCGGGTTCGGGCCGGAGATTTGGGGGCTCGGGTATACTGGCAGGCGAAAAAAACCGGTTTTTTTCCGAAAAAAAAAACGAAAAAAACCGTTTTTTTCCGAGACCCGAATACTTTTCCATTTATTTTTCCGTGGGTACCTTTTCGGTTTTTGATCGGAAAAATATCGGTACTTTATTCCAATTTTTTCAAAAAATTGTAATGCAAAACTGATGAGTTTTTCGATTTCAGTGAAAAATTGGCTCGAGCACAAAAATTAACCGAAAAACGTGTAAACCAAGTGTTTTCGACTGACTTCAACACTCTCCAAGAGCACTCTCGTCACTTCGAACAAATTTTGCACTGAAATTGTTATCACGGGGTTAACGGCCGTTAACCTCCGTATACCTTGGTTGGGAACCGAACGATCGCGGTTTTGCGTTGCGGGGTTAGTAATATGTCTATCGGAAGGACAGTTCGATAGGATGAGAGACCGCGGAAATTTTTTTTTGAAATTCTCAAGTGAAACATCACCAGGCTGGATTTAGTGATTTTTGCCTATACCTTGTGTGTTAAAAACGGGGGTTCTGGCGTGGTGACGTGTGATTGGTTTTTAATGATGTTTTGATTGTTTTGGAGTGGGAGTCCAGCCGTTACAAAACGCTGAAAATTTCAGCTCGATCCACCCAGTGGAAAGGTGTTTTTCAGCCACCCGAAAAATCGTGTGTCCGGCGGCAACATAAAGTGCGACAGTTGACAACCGCGCTAAGGATCCTGAATCAGGCCGGGCAAGTCGTATATCGTTCGATTCGTCTAGTCGTGGAGACCGTGCCCATCTATGTACAAAAAAATAATATCGCTTCTATCGCGAGAAAACGGCCGGTGATGTTTCACTGGTGGTTAGTCGGACGACTAGTTTTTTGTGAGCATTATTCTGACCGTGTGTGGTTCGATTCGTCTAGTCGTTCGATGACCATGTATCGTTCGATTCGTC
>JASAMV010003528.1:0-51531 GCA_030248065.1 Rhynchonema sp. JSB1_4
ATATAAGACAATATTAAATACGAAATCAGCAACACATAAAACTCGATCTGCCGTTCGTCTCAGACGGGGCCAGATTTTTGACTGCACCGTGGTTCCTCAACTTTGGCACTAGACCAGCGTGGAACTGGTTTATCTATAATCTCAACCCGCTTGCGCCCTGATCGAAGTCCTGGTACTCGAAAATTGTCGATTATTCTAGATCAAGAATCTGGCCTTGCCCCCGAGATCTCATTCAAGACGACGCCGGACCAATTTCTTTCGTTCTTGAACCACGGCTGATCGAAGTCGTTTTATTTGTTGTTCAGGTGCGCCAAAACGCGTTGAGTGCGTTCTACCAAACGTTGTTGCACCGACCCGACCCGCGTTGTATGTCGAATGACGTCAACGTGCAACTCGTGAACGCGTTGTATGACTTTCAACCGGAATTGGGTGACCGCTATGTGCTGCCTGCTTGGTGCATGGTTGGTCACCACACACCATTTTTACTGAACACAATTCCATGCATCATTGCCGCACTTTATGATCATTTGTCTGCTTTTGTGCGAACTATTCTCACACGTTCGTTTTGGGAAGCGCTGACGCGCGAGCTGCGCTGAAAATGCAAAACGATTAAGCATGATAGAACGACTAAGAAATCTCTAACAAAAACCTTGTGGACACCAACACCATTGAGCATAGCTACGTGTACAAATCTTTACTCTGCTCAGGCTCAGTTACTGCTTGTTATATGTCTCTGTTTCGATTTCATTGAGCACCCCCAGTGTTCAGGTTGTGACCGAGTCGCACGTGTGTCTCCAACTGCGTGCCGCATCGAGTGATGCCGTGTTATCGCATCAATTGACCACTCTGCCGCGCACTGCCCACATTCTGTTGAATTGTTTCGAGTCCGCCCAATCGGACGTCGTCAAATGCGCCCAATCGTGTCTCGGTCGTTTATTCGAATGTTGTTGTGCTCCGTTGGCTGCCAAACTCGATGCCAGTGACATGGGCCAACAAGTCTGTGCTGTATTTCATGAGAATTGCGATTTGTAAATTCAAAAGTCACAAAAAAACGCGATGATTCCAGATGGCCGAGAGCATCGTTAGCACTTTGGACAAGCTGCTGGCCCAACTGCAAGACCATCTGAATTTGCGATCAGTGCAGTGGTGGGAGCAGTTGATGTCACTCGTTGGCACCTACTTCCAGGTACGTTTTAGGGTGACGGATACAACAGCGGCAAGAAGTGTGGGTGCTCAAAAACATCTCATGTTCAAACGTGGGCTTTTCGACAGCTGTTTGATAATACATTGACTGTGTGACGCACTTTCGGATGACCATAAATGGTTCACCAGCACCATAAATAAAGCTGGAACAGTTGAAAGACAATTAGAAACTGGTTGTCTCTCCTGAAAAACACGAGTGCCCAAATAAAAAAGTGATGAACAACTATTGTAACTGTTTTGCAATATGTCATGGCATCGGTGTATCTGAATAAAACGTACTTTTGGTTCATCAACAAACGTAATTACAACACAACCAACAGGCCAGTTTCTCTGACAACATATCATTTGTGCAGTTTTAATACTGTGGATCTTTTTACCGCGAAAGAATAACCGAGGATGTCATTGCAGCACACGAGTGTTTGTGCGTCTAAACTGTCATCATTCGGCGCTGTACTCCGATTGTTGGTTGAGTTGCGTGACTCGGACAAGGCCGCCCATCGTGCAGCTATCGATCAATGCATTGCCTCAGCTGTCAGATACTCTGGCGTGCAGGTGGGCCGATGTATTTGATCAATTGTTGAATCTTTATTGATTGTTTTTTTAAAGTTTCATTTTGAAAATTTGCAATCGGGCGTTACTGCAAGAATTATCGTCACGATAATCTGCTTGCAATTTGGCGCGTACGCGAAGCATTTACTCGGCCCTGTCTGAGATGCAGTTTTTACTTGCGCTTTGGCCGCTTGCAATTGTTCAGGACGGAAATGATTCATCTTTTAAATTGTGGAAAATTTCGTCCGCTGAATTGATCTTGGGGCGGGCATAGGTTGAAGCCGGAGTTCCGAAATGTTTCCTGATTCCGCATTATTTTTCAATGCCGAATTTTGCGGCATCCGGAAATATTTCCAGGAACCGGAAACGTTTCGTGGTTTTGCTTGCAAGTTATGTTCCGTGTTTCGAATTCTGTATCACGCCCTTATTTACCAAGCACTTCAAAAGTTACTGCTTGTCCAACTCATTGAATGCCCCTTTGCTGCAGTCGGTGCTACGACATATTCGAGTCGGTGTCAACGCGGACGCAATCACGCTGACGGCCGATGTTGAGAACAGCTGGGTGTTGCCCTTGATGAAACAGGCAATCAAGCGCGACTCGTTGTTGTTCTTTTGTCGCAACTTTCTCACCGCCGCAACCAAACTCTACAAACGTGTGCAAGAGTGGAAACAGCAAGGTTCGGCATTAGTACTCATTGCTATCGTTTTCGTCAGGGTCTATTAAGTTTGTCATTGCGCGCAACTTTATCCAACTTTCAACACTGTTCAGGCGAGTCACCATTACTCATCCGAGTCTACACCGCGTTGCAACAGCAGATGTGGGATCTGCTGCCTTCGTTCTGCATTCAACCAGTCGATTTTGAGGCCGAGATATTCACACGTTCGTCAACAAAGGTTTTTTTTTGATTGCAAAAAAATAAGATTGTGACATATGTATAGTCTCCTGCAGGGTTGAAAAAAATTTGAAAAAAAAAGAACGAGCTTTTTTTGATTTTTTTTGACGAAAATTTTTTTTATTAGAAAAAGTGTTGCAAACGACGTTTCAGGATAAATGAAATCGATACAACATATTTTTCAAAAATTGAAAAATTTTCGCCTGAGACCCAACTTGTGCGGTGACACCCGGTAATATTGTGCAGATTCTATGGTCTCCGACCAGTGTGAGGTTGATGTTCACTAACGATGTTGCTCTAATATATTGTAGCATGCTGTACAACGTATTTTAATGCATCTAATGCCAAATATCTGATATACGACCATCAAAATATCGATTACAGCCCAAATCTTGCGTGTCAGATCGACTTTGCGCGCCCGGTTTTGCACCATACCTGCATATATACATGTGTAGTAGCATGCAGTAGTACATTATCGGTGCCACATCACTATAAAAGACCAGCCCCGCGCATCCCTGTACGGATTTGGGGACAATACAGGGCGCCGCAGGCGCGATTATGGAAAATTTGTCCCGTCCACAGAAAAAAAGTGCCAATTTTTTGCCTCGAAAAAATTATATATGAAACTATATATGCAGCTTTAGACTACTCTATTATTATAAAAATTGCTAGCATTTATAAAAAACTAAATAAAACACTGCTATACACTCCTTTGACAACGTCACGCCGATGGTCTCGAATACCCTGCGAAACCTAGGCGTAGACAGGACTCCAAATTAATTTTTTCAATAATTTGCTAAATACAACAGTCACACAATGCTCTCGCATCCCTTTTGATTCGATGCAAGTACAGTGCGCCCTCTTTATAGTGATCCTCCATGTGGGGACATCGTCTGGATAGGGAACAACTGTTTACCTCTCCCATCCGTCCATGTGGTTATCCACCCACCCATTCTCCCCGGTGACCGGAAATGATGCATCGCCCCGATCACGTCACTGTAAAGGGTCGAATGTATACTTTAATGTTGACATCATGCACGCAGGTCTGGCGCGCGTATTGGGCGTGGGTCTGATGGACCGTCCCGATCTGCGGTTGTGCATTTGTTCGTCGCTTCGTCATCTGATCAAATTCAGCGTCTCGGACGTAGCCAGTCCCGATCACAAATCGCTGATGGCGTCGTATGCGAAGAACTTCCTGCCCATTTTATTCAACCTGCACACCACCGATGAACTGGTGCCTTTTATTTGCTGGTCACTCGCCTCTGTTAACAAACAAACATTTTTGTCATTTGGGCAAATCTGTGAAATATATTGATTCAATACTGAAAGACTGAAACTGTCTGATTACCTGGACTGGTACCATCTTCCATAGTTTCTGGTCGTGTCGCGTGTTATATTTTTCCCGGGTGTGCGATGATTTTTAGCGACAGTTTCATTGCAGCCAGGCAACAGCGTTGGTTTGGACATGAAAGCAATTCGGGCGAGCATTCTGGACACGATTAGATGTTATTTGACGATGACCGATGATCACTTGGTGGCCGACTACTTCGAGCGGGCGGCACACAAGGCGCAGGATGTGCACGTGCCTGTGCAACGAAGGGCACTCACTTGTCAGTTGGGTTGGGGCATCCAGTGTCGATCAGGCTTTCGGATCACCTGCCGTTCAGTTCAGCAGATGTTTCACGACGGTAATGTGCTCATACGCTCATCCTTTGTTCTTTTCATCCAGGCGACATCATCATTGCGCTGGTGCCCTATCTGTCAACGGACCAACAAGCCATCGTATCGGATATGGCCAATTTGTGGCTCAAATCCACCGGAGACGAACAAATACTGCAAAAGAAGGCATATCGATTGCTGGAGGAGGCGTGCAGGGCTGGCAACACGCACGGATTGGGTGATATGAAACAGGTCTGGACTGAGTGCTGTGCTTCCTTTTGTTGCTGGTGGAAACATCGTTGAGGCGCTTTGTGCCAAATTTGAAGCCAAGCGAATGCAGTTGGCTAGGCGTTGAACTGTGATATCGGTGCTGTCTGCTGCGTGCAGCAAAGTCCATCGCGCGTGTAACATCACGAAAGAGGCAGCTGTTTGTTATTCACATGTGAGTGTGTTGTTCAGTTGATCGCAACATCGACGAATGGTGATGGTGAGCCCAGAACGTTTGCGGTGAGTGCGCCGGCACGCGCGTCACACGCGACCATTGTCGGTGAATTGATCGATCGATGTGACACGAGGCAGCAATTGGATGCACTTGTTGACGATGTGCTGCCAGACTTGGTACGTAGCGGTGGTTGGATTGGTGACTGAGTGACGGCTGTTTGCCGAGTCATAATATGACCGGGTAGCGTATGTCGGTGGACGGAAATGGTTTCACATAGTTGTTTTTGCGTGAAATATGACGTTCCTCCAATTTGTTTTAACAACCGAGGTTGACGCAGGAGGTTGACACTTTCAACTTGTGAGACGCGATCATCAGCGGCCGCCCATGTTCAACTGTCAGTCAACGATCCGAGTCACCTACTCCACAATTAGCCTACTTTTATCACTCATGGGAACATTCCAGCATTTTCGGCGGTTTTGAATTAAAATTAATTGCAGGTGAGATACACGGATACGAGTCAGAAAATGAAGACGCGCGCGAACGCAGCCAAACGATTGGTGCAAATAGCTGACAAATACATGGCGCTCAACGATGACAGAGGTGCACCGACTGTGTTGCAAATATTGTTGGACAGGTGGGACAAGCGTTTTTCCAAAATTCACCAGGTGCATTTACTGTAGATGCCGAAAGGGGTTCAAATTTACAGCTTTATGGGAAAGCTGATAGGAATCTGGCAGTAAATTGCTGCTTAACTCCCAAATTCTGCGTGCAAAGAAGCTTTTAGGTGGAAACTTCATTATTGCAAAAACCATGGGTAGGTGGACGCCTGGCTGTTATCTGAAGAATCGCAAATGTTTCAGCCATTTCATAAATGCACGACAAGGAGTTGACAGAAACAGCGGACGTTTCGTGTTGCTGAAACAAAACAAATACCAGCCAAATGATGAACAATAAAAAACACCAATGAGCAACTATTGCAAGTTTGCATTTCACATCAAGGATGTCGGAGTAACTTAGATTGACGTAGCTGCTCGTGGCCAAATGCTCAAGTGGCGCAAACGAAATTTGGTTTTTCATGACAGGTTTCTATTTGGACAAAGACCTTGACAACTATCGAGTTGTAAACAGCGGCGTATTGTTGCTGACCAAAGTCGTAGTTGCCAAATGCAAATGTTTGACGTTGCAGGGTGTGGTCAGTGAGCGGTACGCAGCCAAACAACACAATGGAGCTTGACCGTGCTTGTCTGATTAGTGGCACGGTGCTTGTGCGCACCCATGGCAAGTACGTGAATGCAGCTGCGGTGGACACGTTGGTGAAACGCGCGTTGATGCACATTCACGACAAATACAGACCGACTGTCGCTGCTGTGGCACGTGAGTGGGGGCAGTTTGGTGCGTGACTTTGCACTCCACTTCCGCTGACGATGTCCTGCTGCACCGATGGACTGTCGAGAAAAATAAACGCTGAAATGGGCGCAATCTGTAGCTTTGGGTTGCAAATGGGAATTTGAGTATTTGTTGTACTCGCACGGATCGGGGCACCGAGTGTCCGAACCGACCCGTCCGTGACTGCAAGTACCCACATTTTCAGAGAAACTACTGAAGTCGGTGCTACAACACGGACCAAAGTTCGTGGTCGATCACTATGAGCACTTGATCTTGACGCAGATTTTTGGGTATGCCAATTTTTTGATTTGGTTTTATTGTTACTACAATTTGTAAATGCTTTTACAGTATAATTATTTTCATCTTAGCGTGTTATTTTTCCAAAATAAGCAATCGTTTTCCCCCTATTCGCAGCCACAACCTTCGCGTCGCCTCCCAATCGCGTCGCGAACGAATGCGCTACAATCGATTGATGACATTATTGGTGCGACATTATGGTCTGGAACGGGTCAGACCGATTGTTGACAAACAGACACACACCGAGTGGACGGCCTTGTTGAAACAGGCAGCGAAGAGGGAGCGCAAGAAGGCGAACAGGAAGGTGGTGAAGAAAATGGAACGCTTGGACATGGTGGGTTGATGTTGTTTTTTACTTCACATCTTTGCTTTTATTGCAGCTTCATTGTACCAGTTCATTGTCTGATGCATCCGGGTAATTACATATGTGTGGTCTGTCAGTTTAGACAGTTTTCAGGCGCTAGCCTATACCGTTGAGCGATGACCTGAACTTTTTTGCTCAATCTGGCGGCAATAATTGTTTCATTGACTGTTTGCAGGGCGCATCACTCACAGCTGCTCCATCAATGGTGACCTCAATCCCGGACACTTTGGCTGATGCGTTGCGTGACAGCAGTGAAGATGAAGAGGACACCGTGTCCATCGGTTGGCTTACAAACTTGATCTTTCATTGTCTTGCTGTCTAATCAATCTTTCCAAAATGTACCGTTTGCGAATCGCCCAACATATTGGAATATATAGGCGCATGTCGAATGATTCTACTTTCCAATTTTAGTCGTTTGCGCACCAGATCCGATACAAACCAAACTTCAAGTCTTCTGGGGACACAAACTTGAATTTTGTTTCCATTCAGCTGCCAGTCGCCGATCACGCGCTTCGCTGCCGGTTTGGCTGAAGGAAGGGGAGGATGCTGTATTGGACTTGTTGGACAGGTCTGCTCAGCTCAAAATTATTTTTTCAAATTGTACATTTTTTGTATGGGCAAGTGGTGCTCGTTTATAACGATATCAAAGCGGATGTACTGAAGTATGAAACTACAAAAGTTGTATGATATTTTTTGATATGATTTTTTTATGTTTGCGAATGTTTGCAGCAAACAGCTGGCGCGCAAGATCACGGGCACCGACCCACGCAACAAACACACACATCGGGCAGCACAGGAGAGGGACGGGGGATTCAAGACGGGGGCAGATGGTCGATTGATCATTGTAGACGACGAAAATGATGATGGGGACTCGGACAAAGAGTTGGTCGTGTTTTGACTTGTGTGTCTCGTTGGTCGAGTTTGGATGTCTCTTCAACTGATCACCGAGATGGGGGTTCCTTTTGGGTTTGGCTTATTGTCTTGCGGGGGGAGGGTGGTGCAAACAAGACTTACCTAGTTTAGGCTCAGATAAAGATTAAGAGCGCCAGGGAAGCGGTCCGTTCCGCACTGGTTGTATTGTATTGCATTGATGACATTTCAATCTTTCGTCCTTCCAGAGGCGACGACATCAGTGTGATGATCCGTAAACGATCGGCAGGTGGTCCGGATATCGCTGTCGAACCGAAACGATCGAAAAGGACAAAATCGGGATCGGAAAAATCATTCGTCGGCAGTGAGCTCGGTTCGTACAAACCAGGCGGGTCAGGTATACATCGCGCAATGTCCACTGCTGGGGGTGGTGGTGGTCAATCGGCCAAGTCGCAGTCTCGGCCCGGACAACAATATCGTTCCCTGAAAGCGCAAGGCGATGTGAAACGACGTGGTCAGACTCTCGACCCGTACGCCTATGTGCCAATGGGCAGAAGCAAACGGAAGGCGGCAAAATTCAGTGGCGAAATCAAGGGATTTGTGAGTGGTGCCAAGAAAGGCGTGCTGAAAGGTAGGAAGGCGAAGGCTGCAAAGTCGAAAAAAGTGAAAATTATTCCCATGTAGCTGGCATAGGCGTAAAAATATTCCTATAAATTGTAATCTCGTTGGCTCTTGGTACTGCTTCACTGTTGTGTGCCTGCAGCAGAAACAATTCTAGTGATTTCGGGCAGAAAGAACCTGTTATCTTCCTGTTATTTGTTGTGCCTTCTCGGAGGGGCTTGCTGAAAGGTAGGAAGGCGAAGGCTGCAAAGTCGAAAAAAAGTGAAATTTTTCCGATGTTGTTTGTATGGTTATCTGTTGATTTTAAAGTACCAGTTTCGTTGTTGTGTTCTTGCAACAGAGAGAATTCTAGTGATTTTGGGCCGAAACCGTTATCTTGCTGTTATTTGTTGACTGTTGGCTGAGAAATAAAATGTTATTTGAACTTTCAATTTGTATTTCTGGTTGGTTAGCACAGTTGTCGGCTTCATGCACTGCCTGCTCGGTGCTGTATTTTGTAGCAAATCCGTTGTTTTGCGTCATTTTTCCAAAATATGTGCCAATTTAGCCAGGAAAACGCACAATATGTCCAATCGCAAGCGTCTGTGGTGCGAAACGGTGTCGGCTTTCGACACGAAGTTTGTGGCCGACCCGTTGTTTGACGATGTGTTTATGCGCGCTGGAAACTATGTGGTCTACCCCAGAAAACAACAGGTAGGGTGCTCATTCATTAACACGCAATTGTTCTGAATTTGAGTTTTTGGTTTTTTTTGTCACAGGTATTCATCCGTCCCACAGCTCACGGATTGATGCCGTTGATTCGCATTGTGCACGAAATGTTATGCGAAAATAGCGATGATTGGAAACATTCGGTTGGTCATGTTTCGACTTGTGGTGTGTTGATGGGATTTTCGCATGTACTTGTGAATCGCACTGACGATGACTTGATGCACCACTGGTGTGGCGAAACTAATTCAGCCCAGTTTTATATGCCTGACATGGAATGAGTTTCGTCAGCAGACCACTTACCTCGCAATAAATATTCCCTGAAACTGAAAACACGACATGTGTATGTACGGCAGGTGCCCCTGAGCGTATTCACCTACTATTGTGCCATTCTCTACAACCGTCGTCTTGTTGACTGCTGCACTTCGTCGTGTCGCACTGTGCGATCGAATCTGATCAAATTCCGACGTCAGTTGAACGACCATTGGGCGATGCCATTGCCTCTGGAGCGATACTTGGCTGGCATTGGCACTTTTCGATCGTCAACTGGTGTGCCTGTGCATGTACAGCCGGAATGGCCCACTGAAGAGGTTGGCTGGCTCACTGTTTAGTGGTGTGTGCGCACTGACGATGCATCGGTGCAGCGTCTATCGTAATTGACGGCATGTTTTCGCAGACGGGCGGTGCATCAGAACATCGTCAGTGCGCTTGGCATGAAATTAGGCACTCGTGGTCACACACAACGGCCAGAAAAGAATCCTTCAGTGTTTCGAATGTCAATCCATTTAATGTTTCAGACAGTTGGCGGTTACCCAGGTTGGTTCGGAGCAATAGACGCCGACACACACATGCACTACGAAGACTACATTGTGCTGCCGATGGTCATTTACTCGATACTGGCTTGTCTCGACCCGGCTGTGCAAGAGGGCGAGTTTGCGTCACTACCACACGGTTGGTTGGTGTGTGTTTGTGTGTGTGTATGTCTGTTTTGTTGTGTGCAATGGTGCTACCTAGTCCATCCGCTTTATGGTAACGTGATCGGGACCCATTGGTTCTTTCACTGAAAGGGATGTTCGCTCTATGCTGCAGAATTGTTAGTGCAGGTTGGAGCTCATGACAACCATCGAAAATGTTCACCATCTGGATTAAATGAACGTCACTGTAAAGCGGGCAGGCCTATATTTGTTGCATTTTGTTTGCAGCCATTGTGCCCCAGCCCCTTGTCTATGGCCAACCGTCCGGTCTGGCTGACTACGGCAAGCCGACTGAAAATCTACTCGGTTTCTGCCGCAAAGAAATCATATCGGAGGTGGGTCGGGTTCGCTTGATCCTGAATGTTTGTATGTTTTTTGGGTTCATGATGAAATTACTTTCGTGCAATGTTTTGGCTGTTGTCTTGTGCATGACGTTTAAACGCGATGTGAACTGTGTAGGACATACCTGGTGTATCAGCCCCTGTGAAAGCAGATAGAAAGGGCAACAGAGACGCGCTGCAAAATTCATGCCAAAAAGATACAAACAGTGAGAAGAATATAAATAATGTTAAAACAAATATTAGTTTTCACCATTCTGTCGTGCTGCAGAGCGCGGCGAGTCTGCTGTCCGATTGTGACGTGCGTTGTCCGAACGTGATGGGTTTGATGAATGTCGATTATTCGGGTGCATTCGAGTTCGAGGGCAGCGCGTTGCCGGTCAATGTCAAGTTGATGGACAGGGTGCGTTGCTGGCGGGTTGGGCTGCTCAGTTTGTAGGTGGCACTTGGGCGTCGTGCATCTACGGTGTATTATGTGTCTCGAATTGGACTTCACGTCAGATTGCACACTATTTTACACATGTAGCAACACTTGGAGCGGTATCAAACTTTGTGATCGGATCGGATCTGGGGTGACGCGTAATCATTGCAATGAGGATATTAAGAAATTTAGTGGACCCATTCATTTCCTCCAACTTAAAAGTTATTCATTTTAAGTCGGGGAAGTTCTTTTGCGCTGGTCGATTTTAGTGACGAGTATAAATTTATTAAAACATTCTTAATTCATAAACGTCACGTGACCAACACAGCACCGTTCCTATCCTATCCGATCGACAAATTTGACATCGCTTTTGGCTCGCATTGCGATGTCCCGGTCTCGAAGGCAAGCAACAGTGATCAGTCCGGTGCCGGCCCAGTACCCTTTGGTCATGTGATTTTTTTGCGAACAATCTTTCGATCCTGACTAATGCCACTGATCCACAAGCAACTGCGCAGATAGGTTTGTCATTGCGTCCATTGTCGGTTCTTTTCTAAGAACAACACCAGGCTTTGGATACTTTTGTTGTGTCTTCATTTAGTGCCTTTGTTTTATATTGTGCGTGTATAAAAATTGGATTTGTCCAAATCACACGCAGATTTCTCAGCTACTGGTCGAGCACACCGATGAATTCGAGCTTGTACTTGATTGTGACCCATCCCATTTCGGTTCGCAATGTCTGTCGGCGTGGGTGCATCCAATGGTGCCCAATCCATTGTCATGTGATGATCAACACATCGATGATCCACTCTCAAGCACGTTGTTGGATGGCGCGCTCACGGTTGGCGGGTGCCGGGTTGGGCTGATGAACGGACTTACACAACACAATTGCAGTTGATCAAATTCAAGGCAATCTTTGCTCAAACACGACCCTGGTGCCCGAAAAGAGCATGGGGCTGAGGGGTGTTCTGCGTACCCCTAATTATCCCATCCCTAATTAGGCCTGTACAGTAATAAAATCATCAATAATGCTGAATTCGATTATCCTATTGAAACATCATTCAAGCACGCAGGTTCGAGTGAGTGACCGATTGAGCGGTCGTCTGGTGACGGCAGCGATGAACTTTGTGTATCGATACGAGAAAGAGCCGACGCTCGATGGGGACACAAAGGTGCACAATTGGAGTTGTTGGTGTTGGCAGGACTACAAGCTGCTGCCTGCTGGTTTGTTTGTTTGCTCTCAATGACGTATAAAACCATGCAGGTAAATTAGTGACGTCGTTCAGGTTGGGCGCAGTCTCGCAATCGCAACTTGACGCACGACCCGCGAGCGTCATTTCTCAACTTCTACGGCTTCGAGACGCAGGTGTATTCGTTGTGCACCTCGTTGAAACATCTGTGCACGGTGATGAGACAAAGATCGGGCGCGATCGCACGGCGCGCTGTGCTGCACGAGAATGGACACTTTGATCTCACATCGCCACCAACCACACACGCCGGTGTACACGTCGATATGGAGGATTGATTTTTTTAAATGGTGCAAAACTGATAAATTTGATGAAACAAGTAATCAATGAGTGACATAATAAAATAATGATGTCAATGTTTGCACGTTGGGATGTTTTTCTGGTCGATCAGTTTCACGCTGGATGTCAATATCTCATTGGAATTTTACGCAAATCTTTTTGTGTTTGTCACATTTTTAACGGCTTTTTCGCACGGACATGCAGTATATTTCCATTTCCTGAATGCTCTAGTTCGTCAATCGTAAGTTGGCCGGTAGAGTGAAACATCAGCAAGGATGTCACCGGCGTCGAATCAATTGTGGGCGCTCGACCACCAGGGTGTGGCCAATCGATTGCAAGTCGATGCACAACCAACACCGGCCTCAAGTGCTTGGCAGCCACAACCCATGCAGCCGGTAAGCACGATTATTGTCACTGTAATATTTCGCGACCATTGCTGATATTGCCGATTTTTGCATGATTCAACCACGAACTCATGAGACGACTTTTAATGCTTGGCCAGATTCAAAAATGCTCCGGCTACACGTGTTTCGAAAAGCAAAAGAAAGAGATTGTGCTGAGAGAGAGATGATGACATGTTTCAGCTGGCTGACCTCATTTTGTTGCGTGCTTACGCGAACAGCAACGTTGTTCAACACACTAATGTTTTGGGAGTCAAAAGAGAATTTACGCACCGAGGTGGAGAGCGTGTTTTTACTAAATACGTGCGTTTCTCTTTCTTTCGTTTCCGAAATATACGTGGAGCCGTAACATTATTGGATCCGCACAAGCCAACTTCAAAGAAAGTCGTCTCATGAGTTGTAACCAAAGGAGTGTATCAGTGATGTGGTTGGGGGGGGGGGGTATTACCCCCAACTGCTAGGTAGCTTTCTTGCTCCGAAACCCATACCCCCCAAACTGGCTAGCTAGCTTTCTTGCTCCGGTCATCAAGTAAGAAAAGTGTTGATTTTAGTGCCAAAATGACCATTTTATGGGACAAAATGGTCAAATTCGTTCAAATTTTCTCACACGTGCACAAAAATACGCATTTTAAGACTTATTTTAGCATAATTTAGACCAAATTTTATACTCCTGTTTTTGACTTGTGGACCAATACCCCCCAAATGGGGGTCCCCGGCTAGCTAGCTAGCTTTCTTGTGCCGGACCCCTCCAGCTAGCTAGCCTTCTTGCTCGGACCAACTACATCACTGGAGTGTATAGCAGTGTTTTATTTAGTTTTTTATAAATGTTAGCAATTTTTATAATAATAGAGTAGTCTAAAGCTGCATATATAGTTTCGGACCCTCTCAGGAGACTATATATGTCACAATGCATCCGGGTCCTCATCAGTCATGAGATGCATTGCGCCCTCCCTATTCTAGTGGAAGAAGTATGAAATTTGAGAAGAAAAATTTTTTTGGAAAAAAGAAAGAGGAAAAGGAAGGAAAAGACAGACAGACCGCGTGTCGGCGTTTGTTGTTGGCTGACATCAACGTCACAACACAGGGTATGGTCGAACTACACGTAAAAGACAAAAGAATTTTCTATGGATATTTGTGTAATTTTGCTCCCTTTATATGTGCGCTGTAAGCTTGTCTATTTATTGTGTAGGAACATTGGATAATCCTAGTTGTAACCAATCACTGGATTGGTATAAATTCAAATGTAGTGTAGTGAGCAGTGACTAGCCAATCAGTGTATGGAAGAGGCATCAATTGAAACAGTACATTATGCCCAACATTCAACCAATCAAAATATAGGATTAACCGCCACAGATATTTTACACTGTGTCTCTTTGGTGCTTGGGCACCTTTCCAAAAATTGTTTTCTCAGGTTGTTGGCCTTTGTTTTCATTCTGTTAGTGGCTCATCCTCTTTTAGTTTTGTCAATTGAGATCACCCATAGGCGAATGCGCAGCGAGTAGGCTGGCCGGGGCGTTCCACAGCCTTCTTTTGAAGGACTCAGAATCTGTGGACGTTTTGGCCCTGTTTCCATTCTGTTTGTGGCTCATCTTCTTCTTATGTTTTGTCTTTTGAGATCACACATAGGCGAATGCACGCGAGTAGGCTGGCCGGGCGTTCCACAGCCTTCTTTTGAAGGACTTAGAATCTGTGGACGTTTTGGGCCTGTTTTCATTCTGTTAGTGGCTCATCCTCTTTTAGTTTTGTCAATTGAGATCACCCATAGGCGAATGCGCAGCGAGTAGGCTGGCCGGGGCGTTCCACAGCCTTCTTTTGAAGGACTCAGAATCTGTGGACGTTTTGGCCCGGTTTCCATTCTGTTTGTGGCTCATCTTCTTGTGTTTTGTCTTTTGAGATCACACATAGGCGAATGCACGCGAGTAGGCTGGCCGGGCGTTCCACAGCCTTCTTTTGAAGGACTTAGAATCTGTGGACGTTTTGGCCCTGTTTTCATTCTGTTAGTGGCTCATCCTCTTTTAGTTTTGTCAATTGAGATCACCCATAGGCGAATGCGCAGCGAGTAGGGTTCCACGAGTTTCGAAACATGTCGAACGCAACAGAAAAAGAAATTGTGTATGTTTATGCATTCTCGATTTCTCTTTCTTTTATTTTCGAAACACCTGGAACCGAAACACGCGTGTGATGAGCTGGTGGCTGGACTAACCAAATTCGTGTCATCTAATGTTTCACGCAATGCAGCCGTGTGCCCTTCGCCGTCTGCATGCGTGCACTGGTTGTGTCTGGGCATTGGGTGCTGACGGACGACCGTATTTGTGGGTGAACGCAACTGACCTGCCCATCAGATGTGAGGAGGAAACCTATGAAAATCAGGTACGCACTTTTCGGGTGTATGTTATGAACCAAGGTATATTTCTTCTGTATTCATCCGTATATTGATGTATAGACAAGCAGTGAAAAGGGGTTGGACCGGGACTGCCGCCATGGTTGTTGTTCTGTCATATTGTTGGGAGATAAATACATGGACGTAGGGTATACCTATTGTTGGATTAAAAAATTTTTTTATTATCGAACTTTTTTTAAACTTTTTAAAAAAAATTTTTAAAAATCACTTTTTTTGTTCCGGACCCCCAAAAAATTGGTTTCTTGAAGAATGAAATTTCTGAAATCATGTTAGTAAGGTATGTTTTGAGGGACACCAAAGAGAACTTTTCCACTGACTTGCATGTTTACGTAATCACGTGCGATCTAATCCCCTTGGTCATAACTTTGAGAAATTCGAAGGTAACTGTGTGTATACATACTGTATGACAAAGGGAAGACCAGCCTTCTGTTTGTGAATTTGGGGATAGATTTGAAGAGAGATAAAGACTCACACCAACTCACTTTGTGTCACAAGAGCAACAAATAGCTAATCCGCACAACTGCAAACAGGCGAGCAACGTGTGGAGTCTGTCGATAGCTTACGACACGCTCAATAACTGTACATTATACCGTATGGGGTGTCCTATACTATTCATGCAGCTGTTGTTGGGATGTCTGGGAATTGTATGAGTCCATCACAACACCATTTCAAACTGAAATATAAGCGCCGCAGGCAATTTTTTGAGGATCATGGGCAATAAAACACTGAAAATATGCCTTTTTAACTTAAAAAAGTCAGAAAATAACGAAAAAAGTAAAAAAAAATAATAAAAAAGTGGACTTACTTTTTAAAATTTTAAAATGAAAAAAAGTGGCCAACTTTTTTTTAAAAAAAAAATTTTACAAAAAAATTTTTACTTTTTTTAATCCAACCCTAGGTATACCACAAAATGGGTGCCACAAGTAGTCGACAGACTCGTTTGCGCACATTTTGGATCACGCATTTCCCCTGCTGTATTGCAGCGTTGGTACCCATTGATGGGCTTCAGTAGTCACACGTTGCCGACCGATCGTGCCCCGTGGTCGGACGGGGACGGACAGACATATCGACCGAGGGAGGCCGTCTCCCTGCCATCTGGGGGTTGGCAGTGGCTTGACCCGTGGATGCCCGACTGTAATCTGCATTATGCTGACAAAATGGTACGGGATTCGGCGAGTTCAAGTTGTTTTTGCGATGGTTTTGGGCCGTTTGGAACTACTTGCAATCAATCGGATTCGCTTCGCTCGCTGCGCCAGGTTTCGCACGTTTGATGGTTAGAGCTTTATTAACAGTGATTTGGACCAGCTTCAGCCACGGTGTTCGATCCAATACACTGGTCAAATTCATGTCGTCAGTCAAGCTCTGTGGGGCAAAAAGTTAAAACAGGAACGATCGGAGCCAAGCCGATTGCCAACACTGACACCGTCGTAGATCAATTTATTGCAGGGTTGGCAGTATGCATTCAACTTCAACAGTTCGTATCGTGCCCATCTGTACAACAAAGCATTTGTGCGCAAACGACGCTGGACCAGGGTGCGAAGGTACACCGCCGTCGACAGATGGGTGCAGGTGGGCTTTACAGATTAATTCTTTCACATCCTGGAAAATATCAGCAGGGTTGGGCAAAAAACGTTTTTTTTCAAAAAATCGTTTTTTTTTAAAAAAACGTTTTTTTAAAAAAAAACGTTTTTTTTAAAACGCCCAGATGACCAAAATATGCCCCCAAAAAAATTGGAAAACGCTCATGTTGGGAAGAATACGTGGTTAAATGAAGTCATTCTATGTGTTCCGAGGCAAAATAAACAGGTTTCAACCCTTTTCTAGCGAGTTGCTAAGATCCCATATCAGACCCGCATCGTGGGACCAACTTTGGCCGGGGTCATCACTGAAAGTCAAACTCCGTATATCGACGTATCTCGACAAAGTAAAAATTGGTCGAAAATTTTTTGAAAAAAATGGGACAAAAAATTGATTTTCCTTGATAATCAGGGTACTTTCCCTGAAAAATCAGGGAAAATCAAGGAAATTCAGGATTTAAAAAAAAACGAAAAACGACCCAGGCGTTTTTTTTTAAAAAAAACGTCGTTTTTTTAAGAAAAAACGCCGTCGTTTTTTTCCCTGAATATCAGCGCAAATATGTGTCACGACATGAAACGTGGTGATCACACAACTTGGATTCCCCTGATCAATGGACTTTTTGTTTCAAGCGTTTTGCTGAGCAACTTCGACCAGCGTAGACGTTGTTCATCAGTTCTCTGTCAATAGGTTTTAAGCTGCGCTGGCATTGGTCGCACAATGTAAGAATTGGTCAAATTTTTTTCCTGAATTGTAAAGCGGGCAAGTGACGGGGCAGTGACGTTGCGTTGCGCGATCGCACTCAAAGCATGCAGTCACCGAAATGTTTCAGACCCGCAGCAACATGGTTGCTGTGCTAGATTATGTCCAGCTGAAAATGTTTTGTGAGAATCACAAATAGCACAGTGGTTAAGAGTGACTGAACGTGAAAATCAGGACGTATTGATGCCCTAACATGTTTGCAGCTGCAACGTCCGCACGGCCAGCATCTGGTTGATGTTTCAGTGGGCGGCACACACCAGCAGTGGTGCAGTGTGTGGGTGTTGAGTCGCGACGGACGACTGTGGCACAGACAGGGTGTGAGTGGCACGACACCCGAGGGACGCGCGTGGTCGTGGGTGCCGTTTGTGTTGAACGGTTGGACGCACGATGCTGCTTGTTGTTGTTTGTGTACTCCGACAATACTTTTGGGAGAAACTTGTCAAACGCGTCGCCTGATCCGTAAAGCGTATTAGCGTGTGTTAGCTGCAGCTGTCTGTCACGTGACTGCCAGCCGCTCAACACACCAGTCTGACGTAGTGATTTGCGCATTGCTACGAAACTTAGCTGGCTGCTCCAGTTGCGTGTGCCTTACGGATCAGGCAACACGCTTGAAAAGTTTCTCCCAAAAGTATTGTCAGAGCATACGTGCACTGGCGCTAAGCCGACTGACTGATGTTTCAGACGATGAAGATAATGACGACGAGCTGTCGCACGTTTCGTGTGCCATCGACACCGGTGATGTGTGTGTGCTCACTTGGGATGGACGTGCATTTCTCAGACATGGCATTGTCGGTGATGTTTCATTTCACACAATTGACTGACACGATAGGGAGCGAAGCACATGATTGGACACATTTAGACAAGCAACAATCCGACGGGCACCAGCTGGCAGCCATTGGTCATGCCGAAACATCAGCCAGCCTTGATGGTCGCCTTCGGTGCGCGCACGTTCTGGGTGGTCACTGTTGATGGCACGGTGTGCTGATTAAAGTGTCGACATTCGCTTTTTGAAACGATTAACTGTCTAACTGCTCATGTCGGGCAAATCAACTTTGTGAGCAAACGCTGCGACCACAACTGCGATTCGGCTATGACTTGGTGTTGTTGCGGATGGAAAAGAACCCGTTTGTTCGTGAAAAAACCGGGTCCATTGTTTGGACCGAAAAAAAATTTCGCGAGTAACCCCGGTCTAATCCTTTACAGACCTTCTCTCAACACTTTTGAGGTTCATCAATGCCGAAGTGCCAGCTGGAAGTAGAGATCCGCGTCGGTGTCGGAAAAAAGTGTGTCGGCACCAATTCTACTAATGTCTGTTTCTATGTTTCTATTCTGTACCTTTCGCATGTCTATGTCTTTCTGTGCAGTTTCTGTCTTCAAGTCCACATTGTGTCTATGCCACAGTTTTTGGCGTCAAAATACCCTGTACCTGTTACTAATACCCTGTAGTGGAAACCTCTGGAAATTTTCCGGTTTTTTCGGGTTTTTTTTCACAAAGTGTAAAGAACTAGTTTTTTCGCAACTGTACCATTTCGTGGTGGGAGCAAACAAGCAACATTTCCCCATGCTGGTGTAACACTGCGACTGCAACTCAAATTACGAGTCCAACAAAATCTGGACACGTCAAGTCTTGGTCCGGCCACAGTTGGCGTCGGAGCGCTTGCCCACAAAGTTGATACGGTTCGTGGCGGTCCACCGATTCGCATTGCAGTTGTGGTGTCGTTCGATCTCGCATTCGGTGCCATCGCTGTCGCAAACGTCGACCGCCGATTCGTGGGTGCAAATGTCGACGGACATGTGTCGCGTCAGTGTGGGACTGAATGGACAGGTACGATCGATTGATTGATTGACGCTCATTCACGATCCTATTCACAACCGCATTCACACAGACATTCGCCATCGATCGATCCAACGAGCAGATCTATTTTCGCACGGCGGTGACTGCCGACGAACCGATGGGTCGCACTTGGCAACAGTTGATCAGCACACAGCGACACCCTGATGATCAAGGGGATGTTGTTGGCATGATGCCAACTGAGACGGAATGTTGTGATACTGACAGTGGGCGGGACGGTGATGACAAGGGTTCGAGACTCAGGGTTGGGCAAAAAACGTTTTTTTTCAAAAAATCGTTTTTTTAAAAAAAACGTTTTTTTTTTAAAAACGTTTTTTTAAAACGCCCAGATGACCAAAATATGCCCCCAAAAAAATTGGAAAACACTCATGTTGGGAAGAAAACGTGGTTAAATGAAGTAATTCTATGTGTTCTGAGGCAAAATAAACGGGTTTCAACCCTTTTCTAGCGACTTGTTAAGGTCCCATATCAGACCCGCATCATGGGACCAACTTTGGCCGGGGTCATCACTGAAAGTCAAACTCCGTATATCGACGTATCTCGACAAAGTAAAAATTGGTCGAAAATTTTTTGAAAAAAATGAGACAAAAAATTGATTTTCCTTGATAATCAGGGTACTTTCCCTGAAAAATCAGGGAAAATCAAGGAAATTCAGGGTTTAAAAAAACGAAAAACGACCCAGGCTTTTTTTTAAAAAAAACGTCGTTTTTTTAAGAAAAAACGCCGTCGTTTTTTTTTTGCCCAACCCTGTCGAGACTTAGGTTTCGACTATTCTGGGGTGCACCCATGTGGACGAAGACACAATCTATGTTGCAGAACATCCGCTGGTGCGATCGGCACGTGAGACGGCTGCACAACGACGGGCCGAGGCGTTGGCCGACCGACAAGATGATGATGAGGACAGCGGGATGTTGCCTGAATCAGGGTCGGCCGTCGATCGATTACTGGCACCTGTCAGATGGATGCAGGTAAGGAGTACTTTGTTGTTGCCATGTAATGGGTGTGTTTTTCGTTTACAGGTTCAAGGGGGTATTGTACTTATTGTCTTTGTTCAACTCTTCTGGTTGATTTGTGTCAGAGGTGGAACATTTTCTCACCAACTGCTGTACAGGTATCATCCGGTGGATGCGTGTGCCGGTCAGTGCCCCGCCATTGGTTGTGCGATGCGACCAGTGAACAACAGCCGCAACAGACATATCCGAGTCACGTGATGCATCAGTTGGACACGCGGTCGGAGTGGAGGAATCGCATTCGACATTCGCTCAATGACATGCGATCGTGCATCGATGCCGCCTTTGCTGACTATAATCGGTGTGATTGCGATGCGAATGGTGCGATTGGACGCATTCGCTTTGTTGCTGCCACTAGCTAGATCAAGCAATCATGTGCCTTTCAGCATCAACCGATCTGCCAGCCACTATATCGCAGTTGGGTGAAACATCATTCAGCTGTCAGGCGCGACTCAGCACCATGAATCAATGGCAATCGGCTGTGGTGTCGATCGATCAAATCAATCAATCAATAGTGATCGATTTCGTGTCGTCCCGATCACGATCGCTGTTTCGATCATCGATCACACCAATCAGTCAGACCACATTCGCGTTGGCCGATGTCGTGGTTGCGCTGCCCGCATTCCATCAGCAAACTGGTGCGTCGGATTCGGATACTTAAAGGTGCTGGTCAACAACCCTTCGACCGCGCTTGATCTTGGGGGGTAGTATATATAAACAAAGTTTGGACATCGTGTTACTCGACTCTCATCTGGCGAGCCGATTGGTTGCTTCCTGATGTTTCACGGCCACGTTGAAATTTGCCCCTGGTGAAAAAAACCGAAAAAATTTGAAACGCTGCTGTGACACGAATAGGCTGTTTCAAAGTTTGACACTAGAGTGACAGCAACCTCCAACAGTGTGCCGAAAACCGCAATGCACAATAGCCATTGAAACGTCCGCATTGTTGAATAAAAAAATAAAAGGTTTCAGAAACCTGGCCATTTTTTGTTAGGATTTTCCACTCGTATAATTTTAAGCATCTGTGGTGAATGAAATAAGTTGTCAATTACAAATAAAAATCCTCTAATTATCAAGTTTTTTGTTTGTGCTCCCCAGTTTTCAAAACCCTACACAGCTCACACAATGTTTACCACAACATGCGCAAGCCAGCCATTCCACAGCGCACACACAACGACAACACACAGTCGGCACAGCGACAACACAGCAATGTTTCAGCTGGCAAGCTTTGTTGTGTGTGTGCGCTGTGGAATGGCTGCCTTGCGCATGTTGTGGTAAACATTGTGTGAGCTGTGTAGGGTTTTGAAAACTGGGGAGCACAAACAAAAAACTTGATAATTAGAGGATTTTTATTTGTAATTGACAACTTATTTCATTCACCACAGATGCTTAAAATTATACGAGTAGAAAATCCTAACAAAAAATGGCCAGGTTTCTGAAACCTTTTATTTTTTTATTCAACAATGCGGACGTTTCAATAGCTATTGTGCATTGCGGTTTTAGCCACAATGTTGGAGGTTGCTGTCACTCCAGTATCAAACTTTGAAACAGCCTATTCGTGTCACAGCAGCAGTTCAAATTTTTTCGGTCTTTTTCACCAGGGGCAAACTTCAACGTGGCCGTGAAACATCAGGAAGCAACCAATCGGTTCGCCAGATTAGGGTCGAGTAACACGATGTCCAAACTTTGTTAAAATATACTACCCCCAAGATCAAGCGCGGTCGAAGGGTTGTTAACCAGCACCTTTAAAACAGAGAATTTGGTGCTGCTTGACAAATGTTGTTGTGTGGTGCAATGTGGCTTTCCATGTGCTGATGTCTAGCTGCAATGTCAATGTTTTTCAACACTGCTTTGTTTCCCAATCTTATTACCCTTCTTATTCTGTGCGTATTCAAGCATGCCCGATTCCGGTCATGTCACCGTAAAGAGGATCGACTCCGACTTTATGTGTAAGCATAGTCGCGATGAAAAAACACCTTTTTCCAAAGGCCAAAATAATGAACCGATATTTTTCTGGGCGCTGGAAAAAATCTGAAATTTTGGGAAAAATTGTCCGATTTTCCAAGAACAGTTTGGATAGTCGTGATGTCAGTTTCGCAAATCCTGTAAATCCCAAAACCATTTTTAATGTGTTTTGGACGACTTGCCCAGCATGACTTTTCCTCACGAGGTATGTTACACCACATTTAGCCCAAATGTACCCCATTTGAACAGGTGACCACTTTTGGCATGGAAAGGTTTCTAAAAAACCGGTTTTTAGTAAGTATATTTTTTCCGGAAAAAATGTAACTATATACGACCTTGTTGTTTCAGGCAAGCACACGCTCAACATGTACACTCCCGGTCTGGCCGCGCAGCGCAAGCCATTGCGATTGAGTTTCGATTGTGAACGTGATCGCAATGTGATTCAATCGATAATTGATTCCAACATCATCGATCACAAATTCACTGACACACATCGACGTCTGCTATTCACGATTACACCCGATCACCAGCCCTATGTGGCTGTGCTCGAACACACTCAATGGTCGTTGTGGAGGTTACGGTGCGTTTGCGGTGCAATGTTACCAAAGAGAATGCCAAGTACTCCAGCTGGGATTTGTTTTGGCTTTGCCTCGTTTATTCAGATTTTGATACAAAAAATACAATAAAATTGCCACGGATAACTTCTGAATAACTTCCCAATCGGTGAATTCGCGAGAGGGATTTATTTGGCGCTGCTGCTCTCTGATCCACATGAGTGAAACATCATCTGATAGTAACCGCGGTTGTTTACAGCTATTCAACATTTCCCGGACATTTCCATCAATTGGTCTCGTCCAATCGAGGCACCTGTTTGGTGGCATTGGCTCACAATCGACAACTTTGGTGCTTGCAGCCGGGACATGACCATTGGGCCGACAAACGGGATGTGCTAAGACAACAAGGTGTGTAAGTGTGCTTGGTACTGTTTACTGTCTGCCATCTCTATAGTTACCACCACTTACACTGTATGACGATTATTTTAGACCCATTTTGTCGCCCTCAAGTTAGCTCTCATATCTCTATGGTGATTATTGAAACAAACAAGTGGTATCTTCACATAAGTGAGTACGTGGGCCTATATTTGAATGGGTGGACATTTCTCCGGGTTCAGAGAGAATTGGACGCACGCTTTTTGGTGAAAAAATTGCAGAAGGGTGCATGCCCATCTGTCAATCAGATTTAGTTCGTGTTTCTTTTAGTGTCGCACCGATTCACGGACTCAGTCGAGGAGCGTGTGTGTGAGAACGAGCGTTGGTCAACCATGCGCGGCTATATGACATTCCCGGGCCTGATGTCGCACAAATACTACGCCTGGTCGGATGACACTGGCAAAAAGATGAAGACCATGCAAGGGGTGCGTGGCTAGATTGGCGCATTCACACTGACGATGACCATGTCCACCGCCCGTCTGTGAAAACAAGGCACTTAAAAAGGCACTAACAATTGACGTTGTTATCGTGTGCCTCGATTTTTAGTGAAATTGAGGAGCCCGTGTGCAATTCAGATCGTATTTTTTCTCCCAGGTAAAACTGCCCGGCAGTGACTGGAGTTGGACATCAGATTGGCTAGTGAAACATCAGCCCGGTTGTGATGCTGACGGCTGGCTGTACGGCAGACGCACGTTCGACGGTGTGTCTCATGTGGCACTTATTTCATATAAAGGGTGTTACACTGCTGCATTCTCGTACATCAGATCAAAAAAGCGTACATCATTGCTGAATGTAATTTACTCACGCCAAGTTAATTGGTCAGAAAATGTTTCATATTTGGATTAACCCACCTGATGGTTTCAAGAAACTCAGTAATGTTTTGTGATATCTATGGTTGACCAAACGACCTAATTATGATGGTAAAGGCAAACTATACCAACACGAGCCCGATTTCTAAGGTGGTGTGTATTCAAACGAATAGAAAGAGAAAATCAACATGCTCCGCTTTGTATTCTTTAACGTGTAACATTTCCCAACTCAGCAGCCACGTCAGAATGTTTCGTTATTCTGCCAGGTGCGAAATTGGGCTCGTGTTGGCATAGTTTGCCTATAACCAAAGACAAACTGGTTATGATGAGTAATGATAGATAAATGATGAAGTGGCAACACCTTTGACTACAGACGTGCTGCAATCACTGGAGTCGTTGGGCGGCGCGCGTGCACTGGTTCGTCGTCGTGTTTGGCATCGACAGCGCGCACTGGCACGCAACAACACGCCGTGGGTGATGGTCCAGTCGAATAATGCGCACGTACAACAGATTACGGTACGTAGCATGTGACGCATGTCAAATGACGCATGGCAATAGTGACGCATGTTGTTATTGTTGCAGCTGATGTCACGTGATACGCAACCAGACAATCCACTGTTGTTCGCTGTGAGCGCCAAAGGCGACGTGCTTGTGCGCGACTATGTGACGCTGCTGGACAGCACTGGTCGGGGCTGGCTGGCTGGCTGATGTTTCACTCGATGTTCATGACATGATTTCAGACACGCAACAACAGTCGCCTTGGCGTTTGCTCGATTCGAACACACGTGTGAAATGTGTGTGTGTTGCATCAGCACGCACCTTGTGGGCGTTGGACACGCACGGTCGGCCATACATTCGTGTCGCAAACAATCTACCGGCGTTGCTGGAAATGGGCAAGTCATTCTTGATGTACTACGTGCTTCTATACTGTCATAAAGAACCGTTTTTTGTTTTTCGTGGAAAAAACGGTTTTTTCCGAAAAAAAACCGTTTTTTTCCAAATACTTTTCCAGTACTTAAGAACGTAATTTCGAAAAATATAACAATTTCAGTGCAAAATTTGTTCGAAGTGACGAGAGTGCTCTTGAAGAGTGTTGAAGTCAGTCGAAAACACTTGGTTTACACGCTTTTTGGCCCATTTTGGGCCGGTTAATTTTCGTGCTCGAGCCAATTTTTCACTGAAATTGAAAAACTCATCAGTTTTGCACTACAATTTTTTGGCAAAATTGGAATAAAGTACCGATATTTTTTCGATCAAAAACCGAAAAGGTACCCACAGAAAAATAAATGGAAAAGTATTCGGGTCTCGGGAAAAAAACGGTTTTTTTCGGTTTTTTTTCGGAAAAAAAACCGGTTTTTTTTCGCCTGCCAGTATACGTGCTTCTTGATGTTTCACTGTGCTGTGACTAGTGCTTAGCGAAAAACAGGTGTCCAAAACGAAATCTTCGCTCACGTCTGCTTCAAGTTGGCAAGCTTGCAGTACCAGCGGATTTTTTTAATTTCCACCACTGTTCTAACCACCATTTGTACCTTCAGATTGGCGCGAAGTGCCGCACAATGTCACCAATGCGCAGTCAGCCAATCAGCAACTGACATTCAAATATGTGGCAGCCAATCAGCGTCATGCCATGGCCATCACCGATCACAATGCTTTGTATCGACGACGAAACATCAGCGAATCGCTGCCGGAGGGCACCGACTGGGCACATGTCCGTGATGACGTCACGCATGTGTGTCTGGATGCACAAGGCATGTCCGTGCGCATTTGTCATCATCCCTCATCTGGTCGGGCTCGGGCAGCTAGTATTATGACCTATGAAGTTACGTAGTTGGCAAAATAAGTGACTAATACGCAGCCATTCTTACCACTAATCAACTTAGAGGGATCAGACAAATTAACGGGATTCGTAAGATGAAACACGAATAAATGTAAACTAGCGTTTTTTGTCACTGAGCAATTGATTTTGCAAGTTTAGAATGTCGTAAGTTACTAAGCTCACAAGTGACAATCTGAGATTTGCTGTCCTGAACAGGTGTTACTGGTAGGTACGAACCCAGATATTCTTGCATTTATGAGTGGACCTATTTTGCGAACACACACAAAGTTTGTTCATGTATGAGTCAAATATGTATCTAGTTGATGGTGTGCGTTTGTGTTGCAGATCACGTTTGGGCGACATTGACAGACGGCGCACTGGCTCACGCCACACGACCGGATGCACTGTGGGACTTGGCAGTGGCCGGACCGTGGAACTGGGTGCACATTGCTGAATGAAACATCACCGGCATATTGTTTGGATGACTATTTATTGGACTGTGACTGACTGGACGCAATTGTTCAACGCCATTCATCCCATCACCGTAAAGCAACTGTGATGACATTTTTGTATAATTTATCACGTGACCTTTACCGCTGTGTACACGAGAAAGGGAATGAAACATATCGATATTTTGTGAATGATACCATCGGCCCATCACCACACAATCATTAAAGTTGTGTACACAATAAAGTGAATGAAACATCAGCTAGTCGTCGTCACATAACAGTGCCACCAACATGGTGATCGCAGCTCGTCGAAGTGCGCATGATGTTGACTTGTAGGTGGTCGATGTCGCTGTGCACCTGAAGACATGTGAAAGGTGCATGGTCTACCCTCTTTATGATCGGGTAGCACCCTCCCCACTTTTGTCACCAGAACTTTATTCACTATGTGCAATAGCTAGCCGGTTGATGACATTTCGTTCGTTCGATGCTTCTGTTCTAGGACTTGCATTCACCTGATTTCATTCCGTACCGATCTTTGTACAACTCGTTGTGTGTTCGAAACATTGTTTGATCAGTCCTGTGTCTAGGTGACACATGTTTATGCTTGCTGACTTGAATAAAGCATCCGTCCCCAACCATACCTGTACAACGACCGAGTTTGTCGTGCGTCGCACTGACTGAAGTGCATTGCCATTGATGATGGGCAACTCACTTGGTCGATTTATGTGTGTGTCTGACATGGTGGGCCGACGCAACACCAATATTGGATCGCCCGGCGACAACAGTGACCGATTGTGATTACGATGGGCACGTGATCGACAGATGAGTCTCTGACGCACCTGCCGGCTGAACAAGGCATACAGCGGCAGATTGCTGGCACTGTCTAGCGTCAACATGAGTCTAGCCAATGGTGGGCCCACACTCGTCAGCCACGCTGACTGATGATGCACCCACACACATCTGGCCACCTGCACCAACACCGATGGTGCGTGCAGCAGCATCAGTTTGATGACCAGACACGTCATCATTGTTTGACCGTAGCTCGACTTGTACGCGGCCAGGGCTGAACTGACGCTCATGTGACGGATATCTGAGTGAATTAATGGATGTATTGATTGGCATCAACATTAAGCGTGGTGATCGGTTCGGTGGTCATGCCACTCCGATTTACATGGGGCGCTCATACAATGCGCTTCACTGTGTAACATCAGCGAGCCAATTTTGTGCGCACTGGCTGCACACACCTAACGGCCGGCCAGATCACGCTACACAGCGTGTTTGTGTTCAAGCTGCCATGCAACACACCGTCACTCACCATTGATGGATCGTCTGAAGCTGCTCGTCCGTCTGTCGAATGGGCCAGGCACAGACAACGCGTTGTGATGACTGTGACCCAGTTGTGCTGGAGCCGATTGATTGGTGACCGGTGCTGGACTGGAATGACTGCGTGATTGACTGTGCGTCATCTGTGTGCGTTTGTGATGCGCACGGCGCAGTTCGAGCCAACTCAACGTGCCCAATGCTGTCAGCAGCAGAAACGGTAGCACGCTGCGCACCAACACGCAGCCGAACAGACCATACCAGGCTGTGACACGCAGGTGCACCAAGTAGATGGTCGGTGCGTGCCAACAACACGCACACGCACAAACAAGTGCCAGCACCAGCCATTGGCGATTGTGTATCAGACGATGCACCAGGGGACGACTCAATGCGAGATAACGGTCGATGTTGAGCGCTAGGACGGACCACAGGGTTACGGTAGTGGCACAGTCGCACACATACTCGGCATACGGTAACAGTTGTGGGCTGACATGCGTGAATGCGGGCAAGACCGTTGTTAGTAGCACACCCGGGCACAGATAGAGCAGCTGTGAGACACTGACCACGAACAGATATGAATGAATGATTGGATGGGGGATGCGACTGGGACCGATGAATATGAACGCACTGGCAATGTTGCACACACAACCGACCACAATCAGGCCCAATGACACGTACGCGTTGAGTGTATGGAGCAGCGATGCAGAGCTGTTGGAATTCATGCTGTCTACAAAGTGAACGGACACGTGGGCCTGTCAAGTGTCAGAGTGCGATCCAAAACAATAGTAAATTGCGCACTGCGCATTGACCTCAACAACAGCAACATGCATACTCTGCAAGCTCACGTGAAATGGCTTCAATGGGCCACTCTGCACACGTGATTCATGAAGTTGCATATGGTCACACTATCTAGGGGCGGACTTAGATTCAATCCGGAAATAGGAATCCGGAAATATTTCCGGAAAACGCATTATTTTTGCATATTGCGTTTTTTCGGAAATATTTCCGGAGCCCAGAAATGCTTTGTAATTGTGCATGCAAATTATTTCCGGATTCCGGATTTAAGCTGTTCGCCCTAAGCCTAACGTCTTCCGCAAGAAACATGTGCGATAGTGTCAACCCCAGCTGCTTTCCTCAGATAAAGTAGGTATGTACCCAGAGTATGGGCACTGCATTGTCGTCATCCAGCGTGTATCCGTCCATCAGCCAGCACACAACCGGAAAAAAAAAAAACCCCCCCCCCGCCCCCCCCACAGACCCCCCCATTGATTACATACAGCATGCATTGACTCATATATGTATTACGACGATGCGTCAAAGACATGAAGAAGCCTGGGCTCATGATATAAGTCAGATCCGTTATCAGGTAATTTACGTAATAGCAAGTTATTATTTCTCACCTATGTTGTTGTCGCTATGCAACCGTTGTTCGCATTTCCACGACCTTTCGGGCGCTGGAACATGATCTCTTGCACTCGACCTTTCAGGCCACGGCGTTTTAAGCAAGTCTCACTAACCGAAGTTTGTGGCTCACGAGTTTCATAACGCCGGTAAGGATATTCCCGAGACCGAAACATTGGTTGTCGATACCGAAAAACTCTGGGCCTGAAAAGTCCTGAGCACGATTCCGGGCTTTCTTAATGCCGCTGAACCCTTCCTTCGCATGTACCGTTGTGCACTTTGATGAAAAACTTTGATTTGCTTGAACAAAAAAACGGCCGCCTCCATTAAGCAGCACCATAGCGTGTTATGTGTAGATGCGGGCTGATTAGCTGACTGAGGTCAAACACCTCCGTTTTGACGTCAAAATGAATCCCAAGGCACACAAAACCTCCGACGGACATATACATACAGTATGTACATCCTACATAAGTTCAAGTGGCTAAAACGTCGATGACTGCACTTTTTATTAATTTATGCGACTATGATCCAAAATACAGTATTATTATTGTCATGTATAGTCCAGCCATCAGCTCATGAGACGACTTTTTTTAAAGCTCGCTTGGCCAGATTCAAAAATGCTCCGGCTACACGGGTTTTCGCAAACAAAAAAAAAGGTGGGCCAGAGAGAGACAGCTCGCTGGCTCCCCTCCCTTTATTTCGTGCGCGCACGCGCACAGAGACTTTAAACACACAAATTTGGGATAAAAGGAATACCCACCGAGGGGGGGAGGTAAAAATGTTTCTCTCCCTCTCTTCCTTTCACACGCAAACGAACAACTCCCTCCGCACACCCAACTAAAAAAAACGCTGGGACCATACACACGATAATTATTGCATTTCATTTGTGGATAATACCCACATGCACGCATGTTTATGTGCACCAAAAAACTACAGGTGATAATCTCACTTTGAAAATCAAACCGAAAATAGCCAATGCTCACGTCAGAACATGAGTTTGGCATTGTGTAAAAAGAGACGATGTGAATAAAAGTAAGACAATAGTGTGAGTAGTAATAACATCTGATAATAAATGACACATCAAAATGATCAATACACTGTCAACGACGACTAAAGTTGTGGCACGCACGTTGTGTGTGACAAGCACGATGTTCGGCTGTAGCCCCCGAGCAACGCATGTCCTGATGATGTCCCCTTGGTCGTATGATGCGTCGATATCGCGTCTGCAGCCCGTTGTCACCACACGTGACCGTGCACCCGGACCACGCTGACCAGTGTGTGATGCGGCATTCCTCACTCGCTGAAATCACAATATGATGATGGCCTGGCGCACCGCCTGGGGAATCAAAGTGCAGCTCTCGTTCGCACACTTTCATAAACTGAGGAGTTACATCAAATGCCCATTCCAAATGGTTGACGGTGATCATTGACGACACAACACTCGAGTGCCAATAACAGGGCATGCGATCAAACCAATCACAACAAACATCGACTCACGGCAGGGACGCATCTGACAACGTCGTTTCTGCTTCATATTGTCCGGACACGCCATCCCACCGTTGCGTGGCAGCACCTGGGATGGAGATAGTACACTTGTTGAAGCTTTACTGACTGCAACTTAGAACCGTCGGATCCATGCGTGCCCAACTGGTGCCTCCCTATGTGTATGGTGCTTGTCACCATCGACTATGGCATTATTTGATTACTTGAGGACCGATGTTCTGGACATGTCAACCGTTGCCCGCACACCGAGTCGGTCCACAGAATGATGTACAATCCTCACTAAACTCCAGGTCTCATACCTTTATTGACCGTGTGCGCTCTCTACGCCCCCTGCCACACGTGGCACTGCAGTTTGTCCACGGTGACCAGTCAGTGACCATACAATCGATTGGATCACCTCCATCATCTACGGCGTTGTCGTCCACGCCCAGTGCGTGCATCAGGTCGCTCGCCGGCACTGCATTATAAGCACTGAGTGAAACATCAGCCAGCTGGCCAACTGATTGCAGCAAGACATGCGTGATCAGTATGGCAAGCAAGTTATGTACATTAGCATCAGAATCCGCAAACTGCCATTACACAGGATTGGGGCTGGATCTCCCTGGCTGGATGTCGCGCCACAATCGAATTAGTAGACTTAGTGCATCAATAGTGCAAAAAACAATGAAAAAACAAACGCACAGCAGATCTTCTGATCCGATCCATGCCAGTATTTGACCAACTGCGGCATATTGAGTTTGCGCGCCAGCTGCTGCACTGGCGTAAGTGATATTTTCCTGCCCTTGTGGGTGCCGATCACCCTCCCATTGGGGACAGTCTCAGTCGGGGCCTTGTATTGTCCAAACATTCTGTCCCCTGCGTCGGGATCTACCGAATTCGCCAACAATCTGTCCAACCATTGGCCGGCCGTGGTGGTCGTATGCGAATCGTACGTGTATTTGTGAGCGTCGTACCCTTCAGTGGGCGAGTCTTGTGGTCGCAGTATGGTGGCCGTGATGTGCACATGCGGTTGCACGAGATGATGCCAGTTGGCCACGTCTGATGGGGGTTAGAGGGTGCTCTTGTTAGGTTTGTTACGTTCGAAGGATACTTTTGGAGGATGGGAGGCTATGATGAAACAGCGGGCGCAGACATCTGCACTGCAGTCTATCCTACGCTTCATGACGACATGATCGAACCCGGAATTTTGGGTTACAGTGAAGAAATATTCAGCACATGGAGTGGCAGCTTGGAGACAAAAACGGCAGAAGGCAAAATCGCACCCAAAATGTCGCCCACCATTGACATCGTATTTGTTGTAGTCATCAGTCGGTTCGACCCTGGACGGTTCCAGCGGCACAATTTCAGGTGCCGGTTTGGCCGTGGTCGTGGTGACAATGACGACTGGCTGTGTGGTCCCTTTCTGCACATAATGGAACGGCCAGACTTGTTTGGTGGTGGTCACCCCCGGAGGTCGGTACTTGGCCGTCGTCACATAATAGTCAATCGGATAGAATTCCCACGCGGGTGTGGTGTCCGGTGCTTGGTAGATGGGTCGGGGTTTGCGGGTACGGGTCTGGGTGGTCGTAGTGGTTGTAGTCGGGGCAGTTGTGCTGGGCGGGGGTGCAGGGCCAACGGACTGCTTGTTGGGGTCGATCTGGCATTTCATGCAACAATGCGCACAACCGGTTACGTCGTACCATTCTTCAATGATTGTTAGTTGAAGATTAGTTTGGGTTATCGAGCAATCAATTAGTCTGTGCAATTGAAAAATAAGTTTTGGGTCTCACTTACCCAGCGCACGCTGCTCGGCGTGGTAGCCTTCGACACAGGTCTCCTTGCACTGGTCTTCCGTCTGAAAGCCCAATGCAGCAAGAGCATGAGAGGCAGAGCGACCCGTTGGAATCCAAGCATGTCGGTCACTTTATATAAAAAAGGATGCAGAAACGCACTTCGAATTGATTCCTATTTCCCTTGCATCCAGTGTAGATGAATCGTTTGCACATTTGATCACCGCGATCGAAATAGAATCTCGGGAACACGCCACTGCACTGGCCGACCACTTTGTCCTCTTGGCAGATTTCTGAAAATGCAAATGAAAAAAAACGAGTGTTATATAATCAAAAAAATACGTTTTCTTCAAAACTGAAATCAACCTCTTCCCCAATGACTGTAGAATCGTTCGCACGACTGCACATTGCATTTATCCTCCTGTATCAGTTTCATATGAGAGCACTGTTGTCTGTTGTCTGGATAGTAGAACAGCCGAGTGCGTACGCGCATTCCATCACCACAACTGGCAGTACACGGGGACCAGTCCGACCAGTAGGTCGTTTGGCACAACGGGTTTGGTGTGACAGAGCAATCGTCACCACCAGGACCTGTGCGATGGTGTCGAATAAGGGCTCCGCCAGATAGACCCGAAACATAATTTTTTTCTATGTCCATGTTTCGGGTTTCGGTCTAGCCACTTATATTGAATAGCTGACGTGAACAATTTATACGGTCAGTCGAAACATTTTCGATTATCATGCATCGTGTTTCGGGTTTCGGGGTTATTTTTTCAAAACCCGAACCATGGACATAGAAAAAATTTATATTTCGGGTTTCGGGTCTATCTGATGGAGCCCTTATGGTGTCATTTGCACATACTGTGATATTGAGCATAAAAACCAGCTCGTATTTGTTTTTTGGGTCACGTGGCCACCACGTGCATTCGCACTGACGATGTCCTGGTACACTTACCCATCCCTGCTGAAAACAAGTCGGAACTGGCAACATGCTGCACAATTCACACTTTATGAAAATGACCTTTTATATACTTTCATTCTGCAGCCTTGAAACGATGAACTTTTTACAGCACTTTACCCCCTGTGGTTTTCCCACCGGACGTACCATGCAGAGAAGGATTGAAAGAGCTATAGGTGTTTACTAGTCAGTAGGGTAAAGCAGATTGAAACCGATGAGATAACGAACGACAACAATGCCATTTCTTTCAGTTTTGACTCACTAACCGACGCACGGTTCGGTCTCCGCGAGCGGAATTGTGCACTGCCCTTGGGCGCGTTGTGGCTGCAGATAGTTGCGGGTCCTGAAACATTTTCAAGTGTTCCATGAAAGGCACACAGCTGCGATGAATGAAACGTCAGGATGGCAGAGTGGTACTGCATTGTCCTTGGGAGCTCTCCACCCAAATTGTAATACGTATAAAGCCCTGTTTCTTTCCGTCAAATTGTCAGAGGGTGTTCACGTTTGATTAAATAGGCCCGATCGCTGGCCAGGCTCACTGTACGCGAATATTTGATAGCCCAATACTTTACCGACCTTGACCTGACACCAGTCTCACAAGTGACCGTGCAGTCAGTCCATTCCGTCCATTGTGTAGCAGCACAATTCTCATTGAACGCCTCCGAGTCCGCACACACGCTGATAGGTGCGTTGCAGAATTGATTCTCGGTCATTTGACGTTGACAATCGAACATTTGCGCCTTCACTGGGAATTTGTAGACCCGGGAACGCATGCGGATGCCTGTAATTGGGATAGGGTCCGACGTGTGTAGGTGCTGAACATTAAGGCATTTGAACACAACCGAGGGTGATGTCTGCGTTGTCGTTAGTCTCGTTTTTACTGCAGCTTTGTGCACTGAACAAGTTGAAACATCATAAAACGACGTTCCATGTGTTCACGTTGATCACATAAACCACAAGGCGCGTGAGTATGCGTTTGTTGTCAAAAATGTGTTACTGATTCCATATTCATGACTGTCACGTGGTGACCCAACCCAGTCGTCGCACGCCAAACGTGATAACAAACATTCGCTGAATCACCGCTCGTTTCAAGGCTTGCACATTTGTGTGTTTCAGTTGCCCTGATGTTTTAGCCAGCCTATTTATTTTGAGTTAGCTCCGGGTGGTGCAACCCCTCCCGCAGGGGATGCCATGAAATAATTTTTGATAAGTCAGGCACAAAACCGTATGGTGTGTACTGGCTTAGTTCAAGTGCAACCTTTGAAAGCCAACACAGTCAAACGTCCGCATGGCGAGCAGCACGGGACCCGACTAGCTTTGTTTGGTTTGAAGAATATTCACCAGAGCACCACCACATGAGAGCGCAACTGAAACTTGGGGACTGTTATGCATAGTTTTACTGCATTCTGTGTTGTGGTTATCCATCCAACTGTGGCAGTTTTCGCCAGTGGGAAGTTTTAGTTTTTTAGCTCTGGCATTGGACATGTGATTTGTACTACAGTATTTGTTATTATGCTTGTTGTTATTATGGTGCTGAATTTTAAAAGATTTTTTAACTTAGCATGCGACATGACTATACTTTTGCTGTGCTGTTTCTTCACAGTCAAAACGCACTCGCATGCGTGTGTTCTTTGTGGTGATGTTCAGTCAACCCTTTTATTCTAGCTTGACCACGCTGTAAGGCCGCATTCACAACGCAGCGGATTAGCGGGTTAGCGGATTAGCGGATTAGCGGGTTGCGGATTAGCGGGCCCGCTTTTCGCGCACGCTTTTGCATTCACAATGGAAACTGAAAAAGCGGATTAGCGGGTCAGGTAATTGGAGACCCGCTAATCCGCTAACCCGCTAACCCGCTAATCCGCAAAAAGTGTTTGCGCTCACAATGCACGTTGTCCGAGTTTAGGTGAAAAAGTAGATTTACTTCAAAATTTTGTTGTTTGTGTCTTTCTTTGTTCAACAAATGGCAAATTACACACATCAAATCAATCAAATGTTGTTATTCTAAATGTTTCATTGGATTTCTAAATGTTTCATTCGCAGCATTTCTAACCAATCAACAGAAATATAGGAACACCGATCACGAAAATAGCACGAATAACACATAGGCGTATATTAGAGTGGTCAACTCAAGTGGTCGAATCACTTTGTCAACTTACATTGTAGATTCGTCAACTCACCCCGAATGCCATGTATTATTTCTCGCATTTATTTGGGACTGCTGT
This sequence comes from Rhynchonema sp. JSB1_4, assembly GCA_030248065.1. Lineage (NCBI taxonomy): Eukaryota > Metazoa > Nematoda > Chromadorea > Monhysterida > Xyalidae > Rhynchonema > Rhynchonema sp. JSB1_4. The sequence continues at coordinate 35,448 of JASAMV010003528.1, forward strand.
CAATTGACTAAGTGATTTGACCACTTGAGTTGACCATTGTAATATTAGCCAAACTTCGACCACATGCGCCTCAGGACGCAGTGTTTTTATGCACGAACAAATCTTCGCGTGTGTGATATCATAAGCACTGCACTGTCTAGTTTAGCGCAACACAGACTTGCAGTTTACACGCTGCTAGGTTTATCACTCACTTTAGCACGATCGATGCAGAGCTGCGAAGCGCAGCGGTAGCGTGCTGGCCTGCTGAATAATAGGGCGCGTGTACGACACCGCCCATGGACATTACTTTACATTATTTTTCAGTTTTTTTGTTTTCATATGAAACCGTGTAAAAATAGTTGGCCGCTGTGGCAAAAATGTGAATCAGTTGAATTGCATTCTCGCACTGATTGTTCAATGCAAGTTATTTCTTCAGTGCTTCAGTGCTGGCTGGCTGGCTTTACTTTCGCCACGATGCAAAGCCCGTCGGAAAAAACAGCAAGCACATTTTGCAATACAGCATTTTGCAACCATGTCGTGTAGAGTCGAAACTGAACGCGATAATGATACCATACGTTGTAAAAAATCTCTTTTCCAAACATCAAACTACAACAAAACATTCCAATGAACGCAGGTGGTTAAGTGGCTCATGTATACACTTTTTTCATGCTCTGAAAATGTTTTGAAGTCAAATAATAAACTTCTGAACGTGCGCCTCCGGTGCTAACCCGCAAAAAATAGAACCAGTTCTAATCGTGAAAAGCGGATTAGCGGACCCGCTAATCCGCTAACAGGCTAATCCGCTTTGCATTGTGAATGCACACGCGTGCAGCGGATCAGCGGATTAGCGGGTGTGAAAAAATGCTCGCCCGCTAATCCGCTAACCCGCTAATCCGCTTTTTGCATTGTGAATGCAAAAGCGTGCGCATCTCGCCCGCTAATCGGCTAATCCGCTAATCCGCTTGCATTGTGAATGCGGCCTAATCCACTGCTTTTCGTTTGAAGGGTGCGTAAAAACAATTTTTGATCAGCCAGACACAAAACCGTATCGTGTGTTCTGGCATCACGCTGATTCAAATTATATTAAATTATGGGACTAAAAAATTAATTATACGAAAACGTTATCGCTGCTTAACAACGCGTGTGGTCACGCAACTTTGTGTATGTCAGAGCTTGTGTGTGATTTATGTTTGTATGTCCAGTCATTAGGGCGATCGAAAAATATGGGTTACTGTAGCTTTTGATGGAGGGTCAGCCTCCATTTTACTGATGGCGACGACGTAGGATTCCTACGAGCAACACCAACCTTTGCCGCAAGTCGCACTACATAGAGAAAACGGGGTCCATTGTCCGACCATACATTCGCCTGAAATGCAATTCCAGTGCGACGGCGAAAATTACAAATGTTATCGTTCGTAAGTTCAGCACAAAAGTACACACGCGCAAAGTGCTCACGTCTATCTTTATATTCTTCGTCTTCGCTCGTGGTCGCGTTTGCAGCCACCTCCTTGTACTCTTCGTCCGTGCGACATTGCATTGGATAAACCTGAATTGTCAAGGCAACATGAGGACGCCTGGAACTTTCGAATTCTCTGATCCTAACGACTCTGCTACAGTGACTTCACGTCTATGGCGAAATTTGAATTGCATCAAAAGAATGAAAGTGCACAGAAGACCATGGAGTTGTAACTGTAGAAACCTCACGCGAAACTATGATATGGCGAACCAAAACACGCAGTGCTACGTCCCACCCAATCAAATCATCGTAAAATGGAGGTGTACGCACCTTGACCCGTTTGACAGTCAATCTAGCCAGTGGCGGCATTTCATCGGCCATCGGTTCGTAGAAGGGCGCACGAACGTCCGCTGGTTCGCGGGTGGTGATCGGTTTGATCTTGTCCCGAGGCACCGTTGGGTTGTTCGGGGACTGGATATACAATTTGGTTGGTTTATGCATCTCTAATATTTTAATTTACATGTGTTTGTGCATTATGACATGAGTTGCGCAGTGTTTTTTTCATTGGCCGTTTATATTTCATAGACGGATGGTGCACCAGGTCATCGTCAATGTGAATGGAGATCGCCAATTTTGACCCGAAAACACAACCTGGGTGCTGAGGAGCTATTAGCCCAGCAGCTGCTGATTTCAGGACTTTGTTTCAGGCTGTTGTATGACGCTTAATCTCCAAGATCCCATCCTCCAAAAAAACTGAGAGCAAACGGTGGACTGCCACCTGCACTCGGCTGTTATCATGCCCATTCGTGCCCACTTGTTGCTCTCCCTCAGAGCAACCAGATATGGTTAAAATCACACCAAACAATAGTGACCAACCATATAGGTGATGCCGCTATCGGTGCCAGCGTCAAACGGGTACAAGTCGAAGGTTCGTTCCGGCACCCAGGTGCAGTCAGACAGACACATATTGATCTCGGATATGCCCACCAGCCAATCGGGACTCGGACCCAGCATTGACGACAGCGATAGAAGGTGGTGATATCTGCAGCTTGCAGCAAACGTGTTTCGTTTCTGTATTGGTGGCAAACTTCTTGATCGCCTTCTAATTTTGTAATCGATTTTTTGCAAGGTCATTGCGTGAGCATACAAAATACACTTGAATTTGATTGATCTACCCCCTGTTCGCGTGAGGTTTTGCACTGAGGTTATGTCGTCTTGAGATTTGCTCATGCCGCAAGCCACACTATGACGATTACACTTGTGTTTTCAGCAGTAACAAGGGCCAGTACGATATTCACCATCACCATTCACTTGTGGAAAGTATATCACCATCAAGCTCATTTCAATGAAAAGTCTCATGAGTAAGATCGGGCTAGTTACAAATCAGAAACTATGGTTTCAAATTTAAAAAAAAACATAGAAAAGCTGTTCGAACTTGTCTACTCTGAACGACGCCTTTGTCTCGTCTTGTACGTGTGGGTACCACAGTCCTCGTGCTTTGATGATCGTGCGGATTTCTTTTGCCTGAAGATTCAGGGTCATTGCATAATATACTGTGTACTATCAACCAACCAACAATAAAACGCACATTCTGTTTCATTTCCTGTTCCATCTGAAAGGTGTTGCCCCATTCGGCCAGTTCCTTGAGTCCGTCACTAGCATATCCGCCCATCTGCCACATTCGATAGTGACTGCTGTGTGAAGCTCCAATCAGGTCACTGAAGTGCGTCAGATGCACCACTGCAAATGGATAGGGTTTGGTTGGAAAGTAGCATTCTGCTCTTGAGAAAAGTGGGTTATTCTCTGGGATTGGTTGGATCAAGGATCAAAGTTGGGGTGCAGTCCACTAATAAAGTTGCTCGGTGAAACCCAAAACCCCGGACTGAGAGTCATGATGTCGGATACTCTGGTGCTCAAATCTTTGAATGATTTCCAGGAATTTTGTTAGTGACATAATTATGGAAATGCTGCGTCCTCTTGATTATGACACAGTTGGCTAATATATACAGTATACTGTAGGCGGTAATTCAAAACAATAAATCTCACGCGACGGGAAGTCCTTTGGATGTGTCTGCCTCGACCAAAGTCCGTCGAACAACAGTTCGTATTTGGCATCGTCACACGCACAACACTGACGCGCCGAATCATCGGGGAGCATGTCTGCGTAGCCGTCTGCAAGTGCAACAGCTGATGTTTCACACATTGAATTGGGTTTGTACATTTCTAGTCTTCAAGCCGCCCGGTGCGCAAAGTCTTGCACTCAAATAATAATGTGGAAAGGAGTCACATGAGCACACCTACAGTATATACAACATCAACACTCACTTCTTGGTTTCGTGTGACTGTCTGAATGAAGAATCTTTTTATTTGCACGATGTCAATATTTTACAATCTTTTAGGTTACCGTGAATTCTGCAGTACTGGGTCCTCTGTTACCGGTTTCGGCATACCTTGGAAAAGTCGTTGATAGTTCCACCAGGTGCACAAGTTGATGACCAGGTGAGAGAAGACCATGGCCACGGCCGCCCCAAAGTATTCCAGCGTTTATATCCTAGCCTCATCCATACTGTACCCCCCGGCCAGCCAACCCACCGACGATGCACAACTGCTGCGTCAACGGTCCTTCGTCCATGTACCAGGTGTTCCTGTGCTCCAACACCATCGCCCTGAACCGGACACATCCGATGTCCCTCTTTGGTGCACGCCATTGCACCTGGATCAATGTCTTTGGCTGCAGAGTCGACTCGACCACCGCCTCGTCACAGCGGGGTGACAGACGGATTTGCGTGTCGGCAGGAGTTATCTGGAACATTATCGATTGGTGGTTAGCGATCGTGCAATTCACTCCTATAAGAGAATTTTGTGCGCTGTGCCGGGGGTCCGAGACTGTATCCACACAAACGCGCTTCGAGTTAGAGACCTATTTTCACACACATGGTGTTGTGTTTCATTTAGAGTGCGGCACGGAAGTACTTGGAAAAAATAACGATGGGATGTCCCGTGATGATCGTCAAAACGTGATTGGACTACTTTCCGCCCGTTTTCAGTTCCAACGGACGATTCTCTTTGTACCCGTCGTTTCCGGTTGCTCAAGGAAGGAACGACACGAACAACACTTATAGTTAACTCGATCGCGCATCCCATGTTTGTTGCACCTTGCACCTGGTCTACCTGACTCTGCTCATCTCATGCTTGCTGCAAATGCACTGACGAGGCAGCCGAAGAGTTGTCAATTCTGTTCACTGCAAATTTTGAAACCGAAGAAATTAGCCCAAATTCTCGAAAAAGCAACCACCGCTGGGGGTGGTTGCACCCCCAAACACCATGATGACAACTTCCACTTCCAGCTGTCCTGACCTGACCTTAGTGGTGCTACGCGAACAGCAGCGTTGTTCAACGCACGCACACTTTGGGAATAAAAGGGAATTTACGCACTGAGGTGGAGAGCTTAAGATATATGTCAAATACACTATTGCGCACCCGCCCCATGTGGCAGTGGCGTTTTCGAGAATTTGGGCTAATTTTGGTGCGAACTTGACATTATCAATTTTCTAAACTTGGAGTCGACTTCGATGCAGTTAGTACTCATGTTTCTCCATGCAGTTCATTTGATCATCATATATTCCAGACGGCTTTGATCCTTCAGTGAACGGGTTTGTCATGATGCCACTATGAAGGTGACATCGCACAGTGACAGTTTTCAGGTAAATTGAGAGCTGAATATCTAGCTCTCAATTTTTTTTCATTCAAAGTTGGTTCGATGAGCCGCACTGGGCAGAATTGAGCGGCAGCATAATGCTCATCAACGAGGCCTTTGACTATAATCCATGAAACGATTGCCATAAAGTGGGTCATGGCCCGTGTCAAACACAAGTCATGTTTTATTAAGACATCACTGTTCAAGTTCAATTATCTCACCGTGAACCTTCCTGCCGGTGCCCCATCTTCGTTTCCCAGTGCCACGATCGAAAATGCACGGAACGTTTGTACGTAATACTGTGTCTTGTAACCGCGCAGGGACACTGCAAACAAAATATTGTTATTTGTATGATAAGCTTTATTTACCGGACAAATGCATGATAGTCATGTACGACAAATCCTCCATGGGGCTTACATATTTGAAACTTGACAAATAACGTCCAGCTGGGAGGGGGCTTTGTTTATCTCCCCCGACGCAAAACCATACATGATATGTACATAGGTGCGTGTATACTGTAGCAGGTACCGGGGCATATTGACAGCAATGAAATTTTGGGCCAGCGCACTTACAGTGGCGGCCATAAGTTCTTAGACTCTTATATGTATTGTAAAAAATGCGTAGGCCAGAAACTGCAAGCTGACAGCATTTCTCAGCCGGCCAAGTTCTGGTCAGGCCAAATGTCTTTAGACTTTTTCAGTGGATCGGTTTTTTGATGGATTTGATTGATTTTAGTGATGAGTATTGTGTATGGGATATCAATCGTCGTCCCCTGATCATTTTTGGGAGGTTTCGAGCCTCTCGGATGTTTGTGGCAACCCTGGGATTTTTCAGCATTGGTGTAGCGTACCTATCAGAAAAAACGTCTGCAAACTATAACGATATCCCGCTCTGTACCGTAGTACGTTTTGCCGGGCATGTACCCATGAGCGGGCACAATGGTGCCATTGTCAAGCATGACACTGATATTCAGATGGAAGCCATTGTTTCCGGGCGATTTCGCACTGGTCACATCCACTGGTGAACGATTGCAGTTGGTCTGCGCACTGTTGACCACCGTAAACAGACAACAGATGAAATGAAGGAAATGCATGTTGACACACGTGAATGTTCTGAAAACAAACGACATTTCGACATCAAGTAAAAGCGTCATTTAACAATAAAATGACTAATGTCGTTAAAATGTAACGAGGAGAACCAATCTCATGTGGTCTACCCGGCTCATCTAAACGTGACAGTTATATGTGCATTAATGTATAGGTAACCGTGTCGGTTTTTTGGAGAAGTGGTCATACAAGCAATACAAAGTCACGACAAACGTTCCGCCCACAAACAAAATGACATCAAATAACATGCTTAGACACGGGCAGAAACGTCATTTCCTGCGATAAAAAAATGCATGGAAACTATGGAAAATGCTACACACTTGGAGAGCTCTGGAGAAATTAGGCGTTCTACAAGAGCATAACCTCTTGAAAATCGCAAAGACCGCCTACATACGTACATACCTATGTACATATGTATACTAAATAATTCACAAAATCACGTGATGGGAAAATTTCTAGCGGCGCCAACTCAAAAAGTGACCCGATTACTCAAGAAACTTAGAAAGTAACCAAATCGTGCAAGTGCTCTTCGAGCACAAAGACAACAAGTTTACATAGTGCCGGGACGGACAACTGTTGTGTGTGGGCTCTTTATTGCAACTTGAACAGGTCTGCGAAAAACAATTCCGATGAAACTATGTAAAGCTCAAGACCCAGTCATACAGCGGGCATCAAAGGCCTCGGTTACACTTCAGTGCATTATTTCAGTGCGATCAATTCCTTCCATCGCCAAATTCGTAGGTTTTGTTCTGGATGGAAGACAGATTGCAGTTGAAAGTTTGACCAAACGAATATCTCACTGTGTCATTAATCACCGATTCGGGTTGCAATGTTTTTGTCGGCACCAGAATTTGCGCAAATGATATAGAAGTCAAATCGTTATGCGCGGGCTTGACTTCTTCATGTGAGTAAACAGAGCGCCAAAGCTATTTAGCCAAGGGCATTTAGTTGGCAAAACCAAAAAAGCTGCAGAAACTTGTCTGGCTGCTTTGCTTTCAACTGGTGGGGGCCGAAATTTGATCGCTTGATCACGGAAGTCAGCCGAAAAGAGACTTCTTCGCTTTCGCGAAAAACTGCAGAAGCTAAAAAACGGACGTGAAAGCTTTCAGCTTTATTGTTTGCAGCAATCAATTTACACAATGTTTGCACACACGACGAAATGTGATTTTGTTTGGTTACCCTGTTGTCTTTATCGGAGCACCATACGCATATACAACATTTATACATATGTGACGCTAAAGCATTGGTGCGCTATAAGACGTTTGGCACGCTGTGAAACATCACGGATCAGCTGAGATCAGTGGTATCACCAGTGGTTCGTACAGACCAGACGTCACTTTGCTTTCAGTGAATATGCACAATTTTTTGGCTCATTTCTTAAATGAGGTCCGCGGAATACTTATAGTAAAGAACGTGATATGTTTTATGATAAGTTCCGTACCAGTACAGTCATACATAAATTTCCACACGTGTCCTTGTTACGGACCACGTATGCCAAACCGGCGACGTTCATAAAGTACCTACCCGGGCGCACAAGTGAGTGATGGGAGAGCAAGTAGTTGTAGTTTTTGTCATTGGACCGTAACCGGCGTGCCCACCCAGCGCACTCTATTTGTGTTTGCTTTTTTCTGCCTCACTGCTGCGAACCATACCGCCCCATCTGGCTAAGTATGACTTTGTGGCCGGCCCACCCTTTTAAGGGCACACCAGGAACGAAAATGATATCATATTTCATTGGTGGTCCAACTTAATCGCTTTTTGGCTGGCTCTATGACCCTCTGCTGGTGATCGTTTATGACGGTTGGACTTTTGGGGACTATGTACATATATTATTTCTTTATGCCATGTGATTATACAGAAGGTACCTGAGTGTTGCTCATTGACCTCGCATTCAATTCGACTTAAATATATTCTGATGTTTAAGTGGTTGGTCTTAACTAGAGACGTTTCAAAATAGAAAGTTTATAGAGGACTTGGCAGTCACCTAGCCACACGGTGTAACGCTAAACACGCGTTCAAATGGTGTGTACCAATTCTGTTTTAATTCTGGGCGTTTCAATTAAGCATAGTCATCAAACGAGATCAATGAGAATATCGCAGTATCACCGAACGAGTAACAAATTTGGGCTAAAGGAGAGCAAATTATACCACTGAATTTTACTCAGCGCCAGATCGAGTTGGCCCCAGTAGATCTTGGTCCATTTGGGCGCAATCTCTTGTATGCTCAATCATTGAGCTCCCTTCACTCCACTTCAAGTTGCATCGAAGCTTCAAAGTTCTGGGTGACCAAGGTTGCTCGAGAGGCCAACACGGTTTTGTGTTGTTTTGGACTGGATAGATCTTTTTGGCCCTTGGTTGAAAGGGAGAACATCCATGAGTATTCAAGAATTGGTTCGCAATAACTGACACGACACCGTATTTCTCTAACAGGAGCCCCCAGCTGCCGTGGTCTCTTTTGAGAGCAATTGTCATGTCGGAGATTAGTTTTTATTCACAGTTTCATGCTGATAAATGTTCCAGGCACTGCATTAAGTCAGTGGAATAAATTCGTCGTCTAAGGGCGGACTTAGGTAGAACACGGAATCCGGAATCCGGAAATATTTACATGCAAAAAATAATCTATTTCCGAATGCGGAACACCACCTGCGTTTTCCGGAAATATTTCCGGATTCCGGTTTCCGGATGAAACTTTGGTTTTGCGTTTTCCGGAAATATTTCCGGATCTGGAAATGTTTCCGGATTCCGGTTTCCGGATAACATTTTGGACTTGCGTTTTCCGGAAATGAAATTTGAACGTCAAGTCATCACGTCCCTCGAACGAACAAAGAATATTTATGTCCCATAGGAATTTAAAACGTAAAGGCAAAATACGCCAACACGAGCCCCATTTCGGAGGTGTTGTTCTTGTAATATAATAGAAAGAGAGAAATCCTCATGCACCACGTTTATTCTACAACGTGTAACATTTCCCGAATCAGCAGCCACGTATGAATGTTTCACTAATCTGCCACCTCCGAAATCGGGCTCGTGTTGGCGTAGTTTTACTATATCTCCAGATCGTGTACTGTAATTTAAACAAATTAGCATCAAAGGTCATTCAGCGCAGCTTAGTGTAATGTATAGTATTCATCAGATGCATAAAACTGTATAACAAGGATCGAACACATCAACGACAATTCCAAACAGCAGTTTCTGCTTGCTGTTGGTCGAAATATTTCCGGAAAACGCAAAAATGAAAAAATCATCCGGAATCCGGAAATATTTCCTGATTCCGGTTTCCGGATGAAATTTTGGTTTTGCGTTTTCCGGAAATAGTTCTGGATCCGGAAATATTTCCGGAAAACGCAGAAATAAAAAAGTCATCCGGAAATCGAAATCCGGAAATATTTCCGGATTCCGGATTCCGTGTTCTACCTAAGTCCGCCCTAATACATCGTATCTAGTGCTCAGTAGAGCAAAAAAACAATGAAACAAATCTGCCATGTCCAATAAAAAACTAACGGGCCGTTTGGTCACGAATCAATTTAACTGCTTCACAGCGGTCTACTTTTTGACAAAACATTGGCAGTCAACATCAGGGTTGTTTCAAAAAAACAGTGGTTAATTTAAAAAAAATAAAAATTTTTTTTTTGAAGAGCCAGATATTCTGTTTTTTTTAATTAAAAACACGAGTTTTTTGGAAAAATAAGATCGCCTAATTCTTCCAAAAATGGCCTTTTGAGACATAAATTTTTGAAATTTTTTTCTAAGTTGGGTCAAGTTTCCCAAAATCGCGCCTGCAGCGCTTAGTTTGACCGCCAAAATGACTCATAAAGAAGTGATGGACCTCAGTTTTTTAAATGATAAGTTAGTGCATGCTTCTTCGGCACCATAGTTTTCTATATTGTAGCCCCAACAATCTGTGAAACGGTTATACAGAACGTGGAAACTAATTGGCACCATGTGTACATACAAAAGTGTACGTATACTGGCGTAGGACCATGAACGGAAACTTTTCATTTCATTCAGTGTCTTGAGAGCATCATTCACAGGGGCTCTATTTGGAGAATTCAGGTACCGGAGAATGCCAAGTACGTCCCCTGGGGGATCATCTTCATCATCATTCACATCGAATATGAGGTTTCAATCAATTTCCCAATGCCCGCACTTTGTACAAGCATGTGACACATGAATTAAAATTTCTGCAGATGCGGCGCGCTTATTCAATACAACTAATTTGTTTCCAGTGGCTGCTTTTTGGAGGTGCATATTTGGCATTCTCCGGTACATGACTCCTTCGATCAGAAATTTACCAGCTACAATACATAAACGGTAATCGTTTCCTATCGTTAGCTTATGGCGTCATCGGCACCAACTCAATAATACATAAATAAGAAGATTGTTTTCGTTCTTCCCCATGTTTTTGAGTTGGCTCCCGCGTGTCCCTTTCTCCTCCTTACTTTAATATTTCCGAAATCCTTCGTAGCTTTTTTCCGTCAGCCAGTTATTTTGTGTGGAATTGTTTTATTGAAGTCTAAGTTTGGATTTATGAGTTAGGCCGTTTTTTCGGTTTCGGGGATCTTCATTCCCAAGGTACACCTTAAGTGAAAGAAGCATAATTACAAGACCGGGTGTGGAGTTTACGGACATGAAAATAAATACAAAACAGGGTGTGCAAGTTACGGGAAGAAAATAGATCAAAACCAGGACAGGAAAGGGTGAGATGGACGAATCACGGACAGACGGACACAGACAACATGATAGAATTAAATGTACACCAGGCCCAACAATTCAACGTGCATCCGGACGTGCGGATACTTGACATAAATCCGAAAGCATCTGTAGTCGTCCATCTTTTGTCCTGCGCTCTTTCGCGCGGTGCCGCCGCTCAGGAGGACCATCGCCCCTTCCCACATTTCCTTCAAGCCAGTAGTCCAATGTGGTGCCACTCCTCCCTTGCATGGTTCCATTGGTCGGGAAAAGTTTTCGGCGAAATCGGCCGGCGCTGCCATTTGCCACAGCGGCAGCGTCGTTGCTCGGGCGCCACCACGGGAAGGTATTCGCCTCGGCCCTCGTTTCCTATCGTCGTTGAATCATTATCATCTATGTTTGGCACGTGAAATTAAGTATTCTGCGACAATCTACGCAGTTAGTCGCCACCACGTCCGCGTGATATTTATACTACCGACAAACACTGATAATAAAATAGTCGTGTCGAGTCCACGTCACGTTCAGATCCTGCTAGAATAACCGAATCGCCTTTGTACATGCGTTGATGATCCCCACGTGACGGGTCACGTGACGAAACATTTTGAGTGTTGAAAAATTTTTGTGTAGAGCCTCCATTTCACCTGAAACGACGTTTGCGCTACTTTTTCTAATTAAAAAAATTTTTTCAAAAAAATTTTTTTTGTGTTTTTTTAAAAAACACCAGTGCTCTGATGAAAATTATTTTTTTCAACCCTGATCAACATACACACACACAGATGCAACACCATTGCTTGAGCGAACGACAAATACCCAACGTGAGAAATGACAGTGATCAAGGCTGTGTTTTCACAACGCATTTGCGCGTTGCACCAGTTGTTTGTTTCCCCAGTGTTGTTTGCTCACTTGTTTGCTCACAGGCGGAAATTCGAATGTTGAACTGTGTGAGGGTATGAACCATCGATGTATTGCCAACAGATGGGGTCACTAGCCGTCTCGGGCATCGATCTGTGTTCAAGTGTTGGCAGATGGCAATCAGTTTGTTGCCATCGTATTCGGTTTCATGCTTCAAACATTCCTTTTTTTGGATTCGATTATTTGTTGCAGGTGTTCGATGTCTTTAGAATTCATTCAAGTCGAGCAACAAGACTGGCGTTGATTGATTTGATGATAAGACCTTGATAGAGTACCGATTGACGAATTCGGTGTTTCGGTTGATCATTGTGATCGTTTGATCACGTGATCATCATCTTTAATGTCTGCCGTCACTCGAACGGACGTGATGGTGAGTAACTGGCGACAGCCGGTCAAGGTCCATTATGCATGTTTGACCACAGGTATACTAAAATTTCGGTTGATCGGATCTGCTGATGTTTCAATTTGCGTTTTGAAGTTTTATTTTCCCACAGAACGCTATTGGGTACGTAAGCTTTCTTGTGAATATACCGCCGATGCTGTCATAGTACCTTTCGTAACACACTTTAGAATTATACCATGACGTCAACCTTAGCCATGATTCACCATTATTATGTTTTGTCTACGCTGTATTTTATGCTGGCGATCCCGACAGGCCGCTCAAGTCAGTCGGGTATGAGCGTGCCGGCGATTTCTGTGGTTTTTAATTGTATAATCGGATCACTCTTAAGTGTACCGTTAATGAATATTATATTGACATGGATCGAACCCTCTGTACGTTAGGTACGGCTGTATACGTAACTTTACAGTAGCCCCAAGTATACATATAGTCCAGCCACGTGCTCATGAGACGACTTTTTTTAAAGCTTGCGTGGCCAGATTCAAAATCCCTCACGGGTTCGCAAACAAAAGAAAATTGGGCCGAGAGACATGATGACAGTCCAGCTGCTACCTCAACTTGTTGCGTCTCGCACAGCAGCTCTAACACAAATTTTTGAGTCAAAAGGGAATTTTCCACCGAGGTGGAGAGCGTATTTTTGAAAAACATGCTTCTCTTTCTTTCATTTCCGAAATCTGGAACCGAACATTATTGGATCCTTCAAGCACTTCAAAAAAGTCGTCTCATGAGTGCGTGGCTGACTATACATTCAGACATGTAGGACAAGCAGTAACACATACACATACAGCACGCTAACAATGCGCTAATGCCGGCTGTCTTATGTGTTAGTAGTTGTATAACTTTCAAGTGGGGGAAAAAGATGTGGAATAAAATAAATAAGAATTAAATAGAGTGGATAGTTAGGAGGAGAAAAGATGATGTAGATAAAATAAATGATAAAATTATGATATTTATTAATAAGGTTAAATGAATTAGAAAATATAAAAGGATGTTGAAGATGAAAATAATGAAAATTTATGTGAATTGATATTTAATTGTAAAGAGAAAGAAAAAGGAATGTTGAAAAAGTGTATTATTTAGGGTATTTGTTGTAAGATGGTTTGATTTTTTGTATGTTGTAGTGAAAAATATTTTATAGAGTGGTTTTTTTAAAAAAATAAAATTTTTTTAAAAATTTTTTTAAAAAAAGGAAGTTGTAATGGTTAATTTTTAAAAATGTTAGGGGTAATGTAAAAGGGATTTTTTAGGTTGAGGGATTTATTATAGTTTTTGATATAATATAATAATTGTGATATTAATTTAGCAAAATTGTAATGTAGGAAAGGGAGGGATCTTCCCAGGGACTCTTGAGGGGTAAAATTTAATGGGGAGGTTTGATTGTGAGATTACCGTTTATGTATTGTAGCTGGTAAATTTCTGATCGAAGAGTCATGTACGGAGTGCCAAATATGCACCTCCAAAAAGCAGCCACTGGAAACAAATTAGTTGTTTTGAATAAGCGCGCCGCATCTGCAGAAATTTTCATTCATGTGTCACATGCTTGTACAAAGTGCGGGCATTGGGAAATTGATTGAAACCTCATATTCGATGTGAATGATGATGAAGAATGATCCCGGGGACGTACTTGGCATTCTCCGGTACCTGAATTCTCTCAAATAGAGCCCCTGTGACTGTTGCTCTCAAGACACTGAATGAAATGAAAAGTTTCCGTTCATGGCCCTACGCCAGTATACGTACACTTTTGTATGTACACATGGTGCCTATTAGTTTCCACGTTCTGTATAACCGTTTCACAGATTGGTGGGGCTACAATATAGAAAACTATGGTGCCGAAGAAGCATGCACTAACTTATCATTTAAAAAACTGAGGTCCATCACTTCTTTATGAGTCATTTTGGCGGTCAAACTAAGCGCTGCAGGCGCGATTTTTAAATTGACCCAACTTAGAAAAAAATTTCAAAAAATGCCTCAAAAGGCCATTTTTGGAAGAATTAGGCGATCCTATTTTTCCAAAAAACTCGTGTTTTTAATTAAAAAAAACAGAATATCTGGCTCTTCAAAAAAAAATTTTTATTTTTTTTTTTTAATTAACCACTGTTTTTTTTTGAAACAACCCTGATGTTGACTGCTGCCAATGTTTTGTCAAAAAGAGACCGCTGTGAAGCAGTTAAATTGATTCGTGACCAAACGGCCTGTTAGTTTTTTTATTGGACATGGCAGATTTGTTTCATTGTTTTTTTACTCGACTGAGCACTAGATACGATGTATTAGGGCGGACTGAGGTAGAACACGGAATCCGGAAGCCGGAAATATTTCCGGATTTCGATTTCCGGATGACTTTTGATTTCTGCGTTTTCCGGAAATATTTCCGGATCCAGAACTATTTCCGGAAAACGCAAAACCAAAATTTCATCCGGAAACCGGAAGGAATATTTCCGGATTCCGGATGTATTTTTCATTTTTGCGTTTTCCGGAAATATTTCGACCAACAGCAAGCAGAAACTGCTGTTTGGAATTGTCTTATGTGTTCGATCCTTGTTATACAGTTTTATGCATCTGATGAATACTATACATTACACTAAGCTGCGCTGAATGACCTTTGATGCTAATTTGTTTAAATTACAGTACACGATCTGGAGATATAGTAAAACTACGCCAACACGAGCCCGATTTGGAGGTGGCAGATTAGTGAAACATCATACGTGGCTGCTGATCGGAAATGGCTTAACTAGAATAAACTTGGGTGCATGAGTTTCTCTTTCTTTCTATTATATTACAGAACAACACCTCCGAAATGGGGCTAGTGTTGGCGTATTTTTGCCTTTACGTTTTAAATTCCTATGGGACATAAATATTCTTTGTTCGTTCGAGGGACGTGATGACTTGACGTTCAAATTTCATTTCCGGAAAACGCAAGTCCAAAATGTCTCCGGAAACCGGAATCCGGAAACATTTCCAGATCCGGAAATATTTCCGGAAAACGCAAAACCAAAGTTTCATCCGGAAACCGGAATCCGGAAATATTTCCGGAAAACGCAGGTGGTGTTCCGCATTCGGAAATAGATTATTTTTTGCATGTAAATATTTCCGGATTCCGGATTCCGTGTTCTACCTAAGTCCGCCCTTAGACGACGAATTTATTCCACTGACTTAATGCAGTACCTGGAACATTTATCAGCATGAAACTGTGAATAAAAACTAATCTCCGACATGACAATTGCTCTCAAAAGAGACCACGGCAGCTGGGGGCTCCTGTTAGAGAAATACGGTGTCGTGTCAGTTGTTGCGAACCAATTCTTGAATACTCATGGATGTTCTCCCTTTCAACCAAGGGCCAAAAAGATCTATCCAGTCCAAAACAACACAAAACCGTGTTGGCCTCTCGAGCAACCTTGGTCACCCAGAACTTTGAAGCTTCGATGCAACTTGAAGTGGAGTGAAGGGAGCTCAATGATTGAGCATACAAGAGATTGCGCCCAAATGGACCAAGATCTACTGGGGCCAACTCGATCTGGTGCTGAGTAAAATTCAGTGGTATAATTTGCTCTCCTTTAGCCCAAATTTGTTACTCGTTCGGTGATACTGCGATATTCTCATTGATCTCGTTTGATGACTATGCTTAATTCAAACGCCCAGAATTAAAACAGAATTGGTACACACCATTTGAACGCGTGTTTAGCGTTACACCGTGTGGCTAGGTGACTGCCAAGTCCTCTATAAACTTTCTATTTTGAAACGTCTCTAGTTAAGAACAACCACTTAAACATAGAAATATTAAGTCGAATTGAATGCGAGGTCAATGAGCAACACTCAGGTACCTTCTGTATAATCACATGGCATAAAGA